>CAKNXH010061243.1:45994-94755 GCA_932178445.1 Andricus quercusramuli
CGTTTCCAAGATTTCATCATGTAACCTAGCAGCACGCCTCGAGGGCGCGTCGTATTAGCGTGGCCGAATGTTAGCAATAATTACTCGCGGTCTTTTTCAAACTGTAAAACCTTACAGGACTCTAGAGTGCGCTGGTGTGTTGGTGTGGAGACGGTGGTGAGCGTTAAAAAGAGCGTTGGAACGTGTGGTTGTGCGAAGTCTAACTACGGCTAATTATTCAGTTTTTGTACCACTAATAGTGTTTATTTCTGGCTCTTTATGCGAGTTTATCTCGCCTCCTTGTATTTATATGTTAATAAACATATCTTATAACACGTGGCACGTGGCAAATTTCCTCCCCGTCAACGTCACTACCAGTACTCTCACTGCCCACTTCCCGCTCTGTCGACGGTAACTGGGACCTGTCCATGCAGTAACCTCCGCAACCGCCAGATGTCTCTGAAGAATGCTGTCTCTATTGCCGCCAAATTTTCCCTTTATTTCCCTTTTTTTTTCAATTCCTCACAGCCCTTGCAGACACCCCTTTCTCTCACTCAACACCCCCCCAAACTTTCGAGCACCACCCTTGACCCTCGAAGGCCCAAGACTCCTGACCACAGATTCCCCCGACACAACCTTACTCACTTCCTCGGCTTCCACCCTCACATTCCACTCTCACCTACCACACAAATTCCGTGAATCAATTGTTTAAATAATTGAAAATAATAAATTATTGTTAATAAATATTCCACTAGACTAATAGTGATAATTTTTAGGAAGAAAATGGATTTTCGAAAAAAAATTCTTAAACAAATTCCATTTGTTTAAATATTTGAAAATTAATAAATTATTGTTAATAAATATTTCAGTAGACCAATAGTAATGATTTTTAGGAAAACAAAACAGATTTTCGAAGAAAAATTATTTAAACAAATTCCATTTGTTTAAATAATTAAAAATCAATACATTATTGTTAATAAATATTCCACTGGACTAATAGTAATAATTTTTAGAGAAAAAAAAACAAATTGAAAAATTTTTTTTTAAACAAATTCCATTTGTTTAAATAATTGAAAATAAATTATGCAATGTTAATAAATATTCCACTAGATCAATATAAATAATTTAAGGTAAAAAAAGACGAGAATACAGTGCTCAAAAGGTCATTTTTATGGAGAATTGATATTTTTGGTTTTAACGTAGTTTTCAGGGACACGTGGGGGGTGTGTTTGGGGTGGCAAACCCATATGTCCGATACATGGAATTTCTCGTTGGATAATTCTCTACAAGCCTCCATACTTTCACATCACATTTTTGCAAACCCTAAAAAATTATTTCAAAAACTGAAAAAAGTGGTTTTCCCCATGCATTTTACATGGAAAATTTCAAGTCAAAACCGGCAGCAGTTAAAATAAAATAAAAAACGAAAAAACAAAAATTAAGGATTTTATTTTTTCGGATTTGGAACAAATGGGGGGGGGGGGGTCGTTGCCCTCTAGCATGAAACAAATTTTTGCCATGCATTTTTGAGCCACCCTAGTGTACATGCCTGAGAATCACTTCCTTGGACAGATCATAGCGATCATCACTGCTTGCGATGCAGAGAAAGCGCATAGAAAGCCCAGTTCAAACTCAACTAAATAATGAGAACAAATCGCCTGGCACTCCAGAAAATCGATATTGGGTTTCTGATGGAAAATCATACTTCAATCTATGTTCTATGTGGTGACATTATACTTATGCCCTGGAAGTGGGTGCATTTTGTTACCGGAAAAAAAAACACAACACAGAGGTACTTTTATGGGATTCGCTAACATTAAATTAAACATTAAACATTGAATGAGCTTATGGCCACGTTCAAGCTGCCAACTCAACGCTTCAAGCACCTCCGCATAGAATTGGTTAAGCTGACTCTTTGTAGAGAGTTCAATCAATGTCTTATAATGGTGGACCTCTGCACTCGATTCTGCGAGACTGTACCCCTTGCAGAGGACTATGCAGAGACTGCGGCTTCGCATCACTTTGGACCGCGGAAGACAACTCGAGTCCCATCTCTTTCAAAAGCTACATAAGCTTCTGGGAATCAAGTACCTGAGAACAATGCCTCGCCATCTACAAGTCAACGGTCTCGTCAAAATACTGGACAGACCACTAAAAGCAGTACTTCTCTACCACAAAGACTTACGGGTTGACGCCCACCCAGCTGTGCATCTCGGCATGAGATATGCGTGGAAGGAAGACATCAGCATGACACCAGAAGAGCTCGTATATCGTGAGCCCATTCGACTCCCAGGTGGATTCCTTGCTCCCTCCCTTTTCCCGCACCCTTGAGGCTCCCGACGTGATACCTAACCTTAGAAACCATTTTCAAAAATCTCCCCCAAACCCACTTATTGTCACGAGAAGCATTCTGTTTTTTTCTTTCAGGGATATCAACCGGTGTTCCCATGTGTTTGTCCGCAACGACGTGGTTCAAACTTTATTTTCAGCTCTCTCTAAGGACCCTTCAAGGTCGTTACAAGGCAAGAAAATTATTTTACTGTACGTATCGGAGGCAAAAAAGTTTTCACAACTGTTGACTGTTTCAATCCTGCCTGCATATTGAAAGACGGCGACGAACAACAACAAGTTCCTCCTTTAAAAAGCATGTTCGTGTGCTTCAACATCGCGAAACTCATCCCAAAAACCTTTTTATTTCGCTCTATAATTTTATTTGTATGTGAATAATTTTTTTCCTAGCTGCAAATACCTTAATTTATTGTACATAATTCATTATTTGTAAATAATTACACTACTTTAAAATAACATGGAGAGTATTACGGAGGTTGACACAAACTCACATACTACTTCGCGTACACTTTCACGCGCACACGAACTTCTCTCGAGACGACCGATCACTACAAATCGCTCAGCTGGTACAGCAAAGTCTAGTCACATTAACGTGGCTTACTCTCGGCTTGGAAATACTCTCAACAAATTGTACGCCACTTGTGAATAAATGGTGTGTTCATAAAGAAGACGTTTTCTTAATAAACAAATTCCTTTATATATTTTCAAGAGGGTTTCTGTGCTTTGGGGCGGGGAGGGGGGGGGCAAAAAATGCTATTACCCTCCAATAAGAAGTCCGCGAAAGGTTTTTCTGAGCAACCAATATCTTCATACAGCAGTACGTCACCGAACATTGGAATTATGGCGTACTTTCAGGTAATGAATGTACAGTAGAAATATATGCACTGGTTGGTCAGTAAATGAGAAACTATTGTAAAATCCTGCAAATCTGGAAAGGGTGTAATGCACAGTGTGCTAGAAGATGCTCAAAACTGACAAAAATTTCGGATTTCATCAGATTTGTATAGAACTTGGTATACGAGGTTTGGGGTCGCTGACGTAAAATTTTATGTGAAACATTAAAAATTAAAAATGGCGGCTCGCTGATTGTGAATTTGAAATCAAAAGATGAAAATTCGAAATGTCCGATTCAATGATCGCCATATTGGATCCGTCATTTTTAATTTTGATATGAAATTCTGAATCAGCGGCCCCAAAAACCTTTTACCAAATTTTATACAAATCTGATGGAATCTTGAATTTTGTACACTTTTGGGAGTCTTCCAGCCCGCCCTGCATTACATCCCCGTTTTTATGAGCATTTGCACCAAACAGAAGATATATTTCTACTTTATATCCATCGCCTGAATGTACGCAAAGATATCCAATGTTCGGTGAAAATTGCTGTATGAAGATATTGTTCGATCAAAGAAATCTTTCCGGGGTTTCTTATTGATGAAAGAGGCCTCGGTGGCTCAGAGGATGGCGCGTCGGACTTCCATGCAGGAGGTCTGGGGTTCGATCCCTGAGCCGGGTACCAATGGAAATTTTTCTATGTACTTCTACCGAGGCTTCGGTGGTTCGGAACCCACCTTAAACTGTAGGTCCCCTCAGAAAAAGCTGGTATCGTACCAAGGTGGGGCCCCATGTCGAGGGGAATAGCCTTGAGGGTCGAAGCCGATTCTGTGAAGACTCGAAAATGAGTCAGCGTTCATCTTGCGCTTGGGAGCTTCTATAGGAGGCACCACGCTCGATGGTCGCTGGCCAATTTCGAGTAATGAACACACACACATACACTGACATAACACACCAGGACAGTGCTTCGAATCTGTGCATCTACCTGATGACCTCAGAGGGATCGCTCCGTACACCCTAGCCTGCTAGGGAGGCTGCCGAATGGCAGAGTGGGCGAGGATCACTTTGCCTGATCAACAAAGGAGGACGTCGTTTACTGTGCGATAGGTATGCCTGGCACCTGAGAGGTACAATTTTAGAACGTTGATAACAACGGAAACCACCGAGATCCAAAAACACTCGGTGAAGGATGGCCGGGTTCGGAGTACTGCCTTGAGAATAAACACGGGTGTGGCACAATAGGCTTCTTAGCTTGAGCGCCAGGGGTTGGGACCTCACGGAGCCCTCCCCGCCTACATTACAAACTAACTAACTTCTTATTGATGAATAGCAGGAAATAGTAACTTTTGGCACCCTCCTTAAAACTTATCTCAAAATTTTTGTTTTCCACCCTGCCCATAACCTATTCTATAATGACTGTAAGCATTTCTTCTTATTCCGGGAATCTTTTACAAATTTTCATGCACTATAACCAAGTCTAACTTGTATATTGAGGGGTAACACCACTCTAGGATTTTCAAAAAATCGATTATTTTTTTCTTGGCTTAAAATGTACTTTAGGGGCTCAAAAACGAAGTGCACTTGGTCGCATTTGCAAAGAAAAATGTTAACAGGTCAAAATATTGATTTCCCCGAGGCGGCTCCTCGAAGCGCGTACTGAGCGCTCTAGTGGCGCACTTGGATCCAACGCTTTTATATTTCTTTTATCTATCGAAATGTTAAGTGGGACGGTTATTAGGGTTCCTAAGGTGTCAACTAGGGTGCGCTGATTTCTATTACAAATAGTATAGGTATTTCTGTGAATCAGTGAACGCTGCCAAGATTCATGGATTTTTCTGTTAGTAAAACTTTGAACGCGCTTTTCTCGAAATCACTTTTTTCAGACTGGTCGGAAACATTGCTCGAAGACCGTTACACATATCAGTCTGAAATTTTCATAGTAGCTTCAAAATTACATTCTTTATGGAACTACGTAGGGGTTTTTTGATTTAATATAAACTTTTTTTCCATAAACAATTTCGTTCTTATTTTTTGACCGAAAATCGAAACTTTTTTTCAAAAGTGCACCATTTCAAATTGAAGAAAAAATGTTTCCGGCCGCACAGTCCGTTTTTAAAAAGGCAACATACAAAACTTTCCTAATCGCCGCCATTTTGTATTTTTTTTCGATAAAAATTTTTTGTTGTTGTACATACATACATGCTGATTAAACCTTCTAAAAGTAATTCCTATTCCTTTTGTCAAACTCCACAACAAAATTCTTGAAAATGGACCTCTTTTTCGGGCGCTAGAGTGGTGTTACCCCTTAAGTGTTCGATTTAAAACGCTGAAACGAGAAAAAAAAATAGGGAGGGGTGTTTGGAGGTTGCCTCCTTTTTCTTTCCTCTTTTTAGGGTATCCATTGACCCCTTCTTTCTCGTGGGATCCAACCTTCCCTCGGTTTAAAATAAAGGAAAAATAATTTAGTAAATTTATGCAATAAATAAGTGAACCAATCGAAAATTAGATTTACACCAGAGCTTCGTTATATGCTCAATCTTGGGGGTTGCCTGAACATGGCCTTGTGCATATATCGCCAGCAGCGAAACGTAAACAGGCAGGGCCGCCTGAACCGTTTCCATGACATTGCGCAATCTACTTGACTGCGGAGTAATGCAGTGCGTCCCTTCATATGCGGAGTCGCAACCGTCTCTCACCCTGCCCCCTGAGAAACTGTTGGGACGAGCAATTCTAGGAATTGCTAATATCGCCTGCAGTGGCGCGAGCATATAACGAAGCTCTGGTGTATAATTACCGTCCAAAGTTGACTTCAAGCGAAAAAAATCTCCCTCCATATTCTAGGAACCTAATGACATTTCCCAATCTGACTTCTCACGCTTCAATTGAGCACTATCTAAATAACATGTTTGAAAAACAGGTTGCAACCGACTTATTAGACGAAATGAAATGGAACACCCATTTAATTCACAAGTAATTTCTGCAAATTACAAAAGGGATTTGTACTTACTGTACGTAAGCTCTTTCTGATTTCATCGGAATAGTGTTCATCATATTCTACGTTTTCATATTTCGTCGTTTCCAAAGTTTCTTCGAACTGTAATAAATTAATAACAATATATTATCAATTATAAATAATAGTGGCTGAAAATAATAATTATATAAACATTATCAAATACAATTAAACATATTAATATTAATAACAGTATCAATACATTTCATAACACCGGTTAAACTGGTTTAAACTGCACGATTTAAAATATGAAATATGTCGAATATATTACTACATGAGCAATACTATTAACTAATGTCATATTGTCACCCTTCTCAGATTTTCCTTGATTACATATTGACCTCTCATATTTCTTGTTTTTTATTTTAATTTCTTATGTAATTAATTCAGGCTTTTTAAATCAGAAGCATGGTAACTTACATGAGATCGATTATGGCTATTTCGAAGGCGCACATGACGATTATTCATTTGAAGATCTTGTTCCGCTCGTCCTAATCCACTTAAGGGAAGAAATTTAGCTTCAATATTATCCGTTTTAGATAATTTTGTTAGTTTTTCTATATCCTTCCTTAAGCTCATTTCACAACATCTGCAACATAAAATCAACAGCATGTGAGTTACAATGTGGCTTTATAAAAAGTGAAATGGAAAAACATCTATTTAATAAAATAATGTTTTACGTAAAATATGGAAAAACTCATTTTCTTAGCGGATACAACCAGTGTCTTAACTGAAATAGAAAATTGGCTCTATCGAAGAATGAAATGGTTCTACCAACGGAAGAAAAGTTCGATTAAAAACTACTTAATTTAAAATTTAAAAATGTTATAAATTGAATATCTCAAACTTAAAGCTATTAAAATTCCAAAATATAATTGTATATATACTAAAAATTGACAATATTACCGATAAAAAAATTCCAGAATCTTATATAAACCTTCAGAATTAATTATTCTAAAGAACTTTCAAAATTAAATAATCTAATACTGGATATTAAATGAACTAATTTAAGCTATGAAGCATTATAAATTAAATGATTCCAAACTGCGTTCAAAACTGGACAATTTTTAAATTAGAATTATGTAATTTAACATTTTTTTCACTGAAATTCATTATACTTGGAACATTTTAACTTAGATCGTTTGTAATTATTAATTTTCAAATTGTGCATTATTTGTGGTGTTCAAAATAGACAATTCAGCACTCTGAAATTTGAACCTTAATTCAATAAATTGTTCAACTCTACCCTTAAATGCCACACGGGGTGAATTAAACCCCAAGGCTACTATAATTGTGAATATTTCTACAACGCTTGCTTCAAATCAACTTTGTAGTGCCATTTATCGTAAGTCCGAACCCCTAAGTACACTGGAGTCCCCCTTTACTGACCGCTTCGGGTGTACCCTCCATGGCCTTCGCGGTATCTCGGGACTCTCCAAACCATAAATAATGGTCGTGTGGACCATTTCTGTTGGAGTTTTGTCTCAAAAAATATTTTCATTGTATTTTGCCATTTTGATTTTATAATATCATAATGAACGTGAGAATGTTTGTGCTCGAAAATCAAACTTTATCAAAGTACTGATTTTTAAGTATGTGCGTACATATATCAGGGTGGCTATTTTAATCGAAGAAAAAAATTCCCGGTCATATACCGGTTTTTTTCTCGGCTCGCAAACATTTTTCACAATCAATAAAATTGAAAAATTCGAATTCTGAAGCTAAACATTTTGCCATTTGAAGTAATAAAAAATAAAAATCCTTGAAAAGCTTGAAAATGTTATTTCCAAATCTTGAGAAATCCAGAAGTTGTTCTTCGAAAGATAAACGCTTCCTCTTGTTTTCCTTCGATATTTTTTTAAAGCCTGGACACACCTAGTTACGCATAACCTAAACATTGAAAGTGACTGAAAGCGAGCTGAAGAGAATGTCCTGTGACATTTTTGCAACTGACTGAAAATGAATGAAGCAGCCGACACGATTAACAGCCGAGGGTAATGCCTCTTTTTTCATATACTCCTGCGTTGTTGTGGAGTTGCTCCGATGACCTTGCAGCGCCTCTCACTCGCCTCCTTGGACTGCCTTGTCCTGTATATCGGGAACCAGTATAATTTACGATGTCGGACCATCCGAGTGATACTTTTTGAGGATATGATAACTATGATGCAGCTTTCGTTGATATTGCAGGCGAGAATTAGGCTAAAAGCTCATAGATTTCGATTTTTTGTACATCAAACACTGTTTGCATATTATTTTCTTCACTTAAAATATTTTTTTATGATTTTTGCAGTAAATAAAATGAGTGTACATGAACTCGTAGTTGCGTTTCTCCTTAAAATGAATGTGTTTACTTGATTCTTTCAAATAAACACCTTTTTTTTTAATTAAGCTATTGAAGCCAATTTTACGTCAAACAGCACTATTCAATTACTGCCTGAAATTTGTATGAAAAAATATTTCAAAATAAAAAATATATAGCATTTTTAATACGAAGTGTCCGTTTTTCACTTTTTTGATTTAGTGCATTTTTTTCACTACATGAACACCTGAATTTTATAATACAAGTGAGAGCATATTGTTTTTAAGGCTTTCAGAAAAATACATAATAATCTTCAAGTGACCATATTTGAAACTCGAGAAATTGTTTTATTTTTAACATTTCTTTTGTTAAAAGTGTTCATTCTGGAAATCTTCCACAATAGCATAAGGAAAAATAACATTATTGAATTCTTAGAAGACTTGTTTTCCAAATTATTATCTATTAAATCGAAAATGACCTGACTCAGGAGAAACAAAACTTTGTAAAAAAAACTACACTTTGTGAAAATACATTACAGTTCCCGTCGTTTATTTTTTGTTACAATAAAATAAGACAATATTTTCTGCTTATAGTTACTGTTTTCCTTATTAACTGTAAATATATAACAATAAAGATTGACAGTAGTTAATCCTAACGGAAGAAAATAACACTAGTAAATATTTAACAGAAATAGAATCTACAGTTGTTTGATAATAAATTATCTCTCAGAGGTGGGCATGTTTTTAGTTTGAAAGGTTGAAATGAGTTTTGTATCGTATAGGTACTCAGTACTGTGTATAAGACTGCGCGCGATGCGCCACTAAATTCTATTTGATAACATAAATTCTTGGCACAATCTCCGCAACACTCTCCCAGTAAAACTCTAATGAAGAAACCCCACAGGATAACGCTGAGATGGTTTGTTAATAAAGTTCACAATAACTTTAGTTTGTAAGTTAAAGTAACTGAAAAATGTAAGATTCGCCTAATGCAAATCTTTAGAGAAGTAAAGAGAAAGTTCTAAAAACCAATTTGGATATAATCCAAACTACTCTGAACTTAATTCTTCATGCTGAAATCCTCATAATGTGAGCTAAAGATGAAATGTAGAATTTCGCGTTAACTGTTTTTCAGATCTCGTATTGATTTTTTGGAAAATGAGTTTTTTTTTCACTTTTAAAAACAAACAAAATCTTTCTTCTTTAAACATGCATGCAAAATTTTCGTCTGCCCAACGTTTACAGATATCGAAAAAGGCCGATTCCACAATGTGTATTCTTTTCAGAGTGGTTAGTAAAACGTTTTGCTCACTAGTGTATGGACTCAATACAGCAACGGCAAAGCTTGCACTGATGTACAGTTCTCCTAGTAGCAAGCTGCCAGCGCGCTATGAATTCTCATCGTAGAAGTTCAGCACCGTTTGGCGCGGATGGCTGACCAGAGAACTTGAAATAAAAATTCGAGGAGTTTGTGGCAGGGCTCACTT
This sequence comes from Andricus quercusramuli, assembly GCA_932178445.1. Taxonomy (NCBI): domain Eukaryota; kingdom Metazoa; phylum Arthropoda; class Insecta; order Hymenoptera; family Cynipidae; genus Andricus; species Andricus quercusramuli. The sequence continues at coordinate 55,952 of CAKNXH010061243.1, forward strand.
GTGGTCAGCCACACTGCCGAGGCCACACAAATGAACCCAGGACGAATCGCCGGTATTCAGAAGGGCTACCTTAGCAACTCTTTTAACTCTGCTTGATGGTGGAGTTTCTACATGTCGACGTCCTGAAAGAGAGTGGAAACCTACCTTATGAACTACATGTAGCCAACTAGCTACAAGGCGTAACCTGGCGTAACGCATCACGTTACACCGGTTTTAATATTTGTGCCATGTAGCCTCGTAAACGATTACTATGTTAACATCGTGTTGGGTAAGGTTGGGTTAGTGAGCAAAGGAGGGTTTTGCATGTACATGTAAATAAAAATACTGTTGGATACACAAGGTCGCACATGCGATTTATTTACTGCGCGTGTGAAGATGCAGCACGGTCGTGCTCGAGGTGGAGCTTCATGCTGGGCCTACATAGATCTTTTCGTTTCAATTCTTATTTTTTGGTGCGCATGTGCGAAAGATTATTTATTAAGTGACCTTCCTCTCAAGTTTAGGCTCTTCGTATTACTATACTATTAGATGTGTTAATAAACATGATTTCAAAAATACTTAGAAGGCTGTTGGAGCGGGTCCACAAAAATACAAGCGTCTAGACCCCGACTTCTACTTTTGCGCTCGGAAGTCATCGGCAAGTTTCGTGTCCAACATTCGAATCGGTGGCGCTCGGAAAGTTTCGTGTCAAATTTTCGTATCGCGAACATTTTGAGTTTCGTGCAAGTGGAGTTGTTGTGCAAGTGGAATTGTTTTATCGTTTTTATTTTTATGCCAAAAAAATGACATAAAAATGGATCGTTTTATGTGCTTAGAATGCAAGCGTACTTTCACGCAGAACAGTGATTTAAGACGTCATGCTCTAGAGTTTCACGTATAAAAATAAAGGAGATAGTGCAGGTTAAATCGTACCATTATAACTGTGAACACTGAAAAAAAAACTTCGCAGCCACAGAAGAAACCTACAAACGCATTTAAAAAATCACACAGAAAGTAAGTAAAAAAATTATTTTAAGTATAAGCTGTCAAAAATAAAAATTGTATATTTAAAAAGTGATATCGCGTCGCTGTTAAGAAACATAACCTACAATGTATTGATAGTTTTCGATTTTCGATAATGTCTTTTCCAGGTTTTCCAGGTCTACTTTTTTACATAACATAAATAATTAAATAACCGTTTTTATACATGCAACCAAATTAGCAATTTCATTTTTTATTGGTCAACAGTTTCCAAAGAAAGCTTTTAAAATTTTTAAATTTTGTGTAAAATCTTTGGAATCTTCATGCCATTTTTTGAAATCATTATGAAATTTTTGAAATATTTTTAAAAGTAATATTTGTTTGTGAAACTTTTTGTGTTTGTTTGAAATAATTGAAACCTTCTCAAATTTGTTGAAACCTTCAGAAATTGTTTAAAATGTTTCGAAATCTTTTAAATCTGGTGTACTTTGGATTACTTTGGAAATCTTTTTGAATTTAAAATCTTTCCAAAACCCCATTGAAAAAATCCTCGAGGAAATCCTTTTGTTATTTTCGGACGAGGAAAACACGAGGAAATCCACGAGGATTTTTGAATTCCTTGAGGAACTCTGCTAGGAATAATTCTCTCACTCGAGGATTTTCTCGAGGAATTTGATAATTCTCGCGGATTTTCTCGTGTTTCCCTCGTCCGAAAATAATACGAGGATTTTTTCAATAGGGAACCTTAATAAATATTTTTGAAATCTTTTAATATTTTCAAAAAATTTTAAAATCGTTCGTAAAATATTTTGAAAATATTTTGAAATCTTCCCCTTCAAAAAATCCGTTGTATGGCCATGGCTCGTTCTAATTCTGAAACTGAATTAACATCAAATTTTTCAACTGATAATATTCATGATTTGTAAGTTGCATATCACAAAAAAATGTTTATTTCAACATTCTATATTAGCCGAAGAGAAATTAAAAACTTGTAGAATCGTTTACGATATGGAAGTCTGATAATTGCAGTCTATAAAATAATTGGTACCAGTCTAAGAAAAAAATTGCCTCGAATTCTCTTTATTTATTTTGTGATTCCTGGGTCCTGGGGATTTTTTTTTCTATTGCATTTTTGTCACTAAAAATTTTGCATGCAACTCAAACAATCCTCCTCCTATTTGCAAACGTTAAAAAAATTACGAAAGCAATGGTTAATTAAATAGGAATCATCTTTCAGAAAATAATAGACTGGAATCCGAAAAAAATTGAAAAGACTTTTTTGACCATAGAGGTAGAAAATGAAAAGCAGATAGCAGCAGTGAAGAAACTTTTGAATCCCATTGACCCAACAATCAGGGCCCTCCGTCAAGAATTGATACCAGCGCCTAGGCAAACGAAAGAACCTGCTAACAAGAAAATTGAACCTCAAAGAAGACTATTCAGCATACGAAAGACTACATCAAAGAAAAACAGACGTTTTGAAAAACCAAGTCAAAATGAGCAAAATTCTATTGCTGTAAATTTATTACAAAAAGATACATCAAATTAGATACATTGTTAAAAATAGTATTAAATTTGAAATACCATAATGTATATTAAAATTAATATCTCAAGCATATGAAATCGCTATTTATGTATGTGTTTATTAAATTTCATATACGTTTGTGATAATTGCTTAGATAATTCTATTTTACACAAAATCAAAATAAGATTAGCAATAATTTTTTATTCCTAATAATAAAACATGATACACCTTCTTACAATGAAACAAAAATAAAATTGGAGTTTAAGTCGAAAAGTTATAATATTTCTGCCGGTCGGGGCAAATTTTGGAAAGAGTTTCATATGTACGTTACATTTTATTCATAGAAAACAATTCAATTTACGAATTCTAGATTATTACTTCAATTGCGAATTTTTGATAAAATTTAAAGAAATAATTGCATTTTGAGTTTCCAAGCACGCTGCTATACCGACCTGTATATTATATTTAATATAAAGCGTACAGCTATCCATATTGTAATGTATATTAAATTTCAACTCCCGTGTAGGCAAATGACTTCAATACATTTGTATTAAATTTAATACAAATTGGTATGAAATAATTTGCATAAATGGTAGTTGAAATTTAATATTTATTATATTTCTTTTATAATAAATTTCATTGTAACATAGAATGGCCAATTAGCTTCTTTTAAGAACCCTTACAGCCAAAAACTTTCAGGCTACATGCTTAGAAACGTAAAGGAATTTGAAACATCGACTTCTAAATTTCCCGCGCGTAGGTAGGCGGTGCGCGGGCACAAGGCGAAAGCCGAGCGCAAAAGTAGAAGTCGGGGTCTAGACGCTTGTCACAAAAATGGCGAAATCTGTGCAGCACTCAAAATTTAAAAATAACATTCAACAATTCGGTTTTCAGATTTTAAAAATCCACTTTGAACATTTTCTAGACCCCGAAAGGGGTTTCGCGGTGGCAGGATATTTGGTAAGTCTCTGGTTTTTCAAAAAATACGGTAACTTCTAAAAAGTGAGAGTGAAATTGTGTAGCAACGACGTGACATGTAAAGGAAGCCGACTGACAGCTGATGGCGCTGATAACCGTACTGGATCGTACTACGAACATTCACTGTCGGTAAAAGTCGCATCTATCTTGGCGGGAATTTCAAATTTGAATTAAAAAATGCAGTTTTCTTTGTTTATTGAGAAGTCCGAATGATTGGCGAATGCAACAGTATGACTGCAATCTGAATAAATATTTAATTTCTTCTTGGAGTAATAAATGTGGTCCCGGAAGAGTAAAAGTGTACAAGTGATAAAAGGATGCCGCTGTGAACTCGCTGATGATAATAGACAACAATTTTTCTATTTTATTTAAAATTATGTTACTGAATTAATGACAGACTGGCGTGGGGTAGCGAAGGAATCATGTTTGGTCATGTCAAAGTCGACGAAAAGGAAGCAAAACAATTTATCACCGTTATGATTGAAAACTTGAAAATACCTTCTATCGAGTTAATCCAAAACACGGGTCCCGGAGTCTATCCAACAAGGCACTCCTTTTGCGCCCAAAAAAGGTTTTGGGTTGTTGGAGAAAATTGGCCCAGATGTAGCGTCCGGAAGCTACGACCACGATCGTTCACCGAATGATCGATCCCGACGCGACCGGAAGTAATACTTCATCCGACTTGTCTCTTCCCACAACACCAGAAGTTGATCGAGTCGGGAAATCACTGAACAAGCACTCAAAACACTGAATGTAACATTATCTTTAATTGAAGCACTTAAGTCTCAACTGATTGAATTGTCTACAAGAATCACTGGATTTTTAACCATTGAAATACCCGAAACTGGCCATACTGGCCTACAACCTTGATGAATACTGAAAAGTCAGAAAAAAGGGTACAAGACCTCAACAAAGGAGCGTCACGCCACTACCTGAGTTCCCACTTCAACGAAAAAGAAAGCGCCTGAAACTCAAAGGACAGAGAGAGACCATCAAGGAGAAAGAGCATTGGGCGAAAACCATTTGATTACCAATGAAATCTTGAAGGTCACTCAAACAAGAATAACATCATGAAATAAATTATTAACAATTATTTATTGAATTATTTACAAATATTGTTTTAACATAAATTATAATAATTTTGAAATTCATATAAAATTATAATTTAAAAAAAAAATTTAATTATTATTTTTATGATATATATAAAATTGTAATTTCATATTAATTTTAAATTTATTTCAAGACAATATTTGTAAATAATTTGGAAGAAAATTGCAAAATTACTATCGATTATTGTCAGCGAGTTCACAGCGGCATCCTTTTATCACTTGTACACTTTCCTCTTCCGAGACCACGTTTATTATTCTGAGAACAAATTAATTATTCATTCAAATTGCAGTGATACTGTTGCATTCGCCAATCATTCGTAATTGTCAATAAACAAGAAAAAAAATAATAAATTGAATTTTTTATTCAAATTCAAAATTCCAGCCAAGACAAATGCGACTTTTACCAACAGTGCATTTTCGTAGTACGATTCAGTACGATCAAACTATCAGCGCCAACAGCTTACTTTTCAGCAGTAACCGTTTTTTTTCGAGAAAGAAGAGACTTACCCAATGTCCTGCCACCACGAAACCCCTCCTGGGGTCTACAAAATGTTCAGAGTGCAGTTTTAAAATCTCAAAACCGAATTATCGAATGTTACTGGTAAATTTTGAGGGCTTCACAGATTTCGCCATTTTTGTGGACCCCGCTCCAACAGTCTTAAAAGAAAAATGGATAAATAATAATGCATCCCGATTTTTGATGAATAATATGCAGAAAAAATTAGAAGGATTGAAGAAACGATGCTTATAATATAGCTAATGTGAAAAAGACAGGTATAAGAAAGCATTTTGTGAGAAGTGTACTTTCTTTCTTATTTCTGTTACAAAATCACTTCTGAAGTTCAGGGAGGGGCAATAAATTCAGATCAATTTTATAGTTCACATGAAGAACCATGGAAAATGCTCAAAATTCAAGATAATATGCTCATAATCTCAACCTAACCTAATTTCTATAATATGCATCTATATAACTTTTTTTAAAAGATACTGGATTTTTTAATTATGGTTGCAAAATATATTTATGAAATAAACAGTTTATTAAGACTACCTTCTTTTATAGTGCTATGAACAAAATATATGGAAATAATAACCTGGCACTCTTGCACTCTGCCTCTTGATATTTTCTTTTCGTTAATCCGATGATTCTAATTCATCATCTCTGATTTCTTCTATATTATTCTTCATTAGATTTGCACTAAATAATTTTAAATACGGAAATACATACTTTATTATTTTTCAGCAGAATTATATTTAAAAAAATAAAATAATGACGCTTGATAAAAGAAAAATATTTTACATCGCCAATAAGCAAGAGTACTTGATATAAACCGTAAGTATGTATACCATGAAGCCATTTCCCTTTCGGGGTAAGCGTGACACTACACGATTCGGGTAGTGTTTCTAGGTGGATAGTTTCTTGTAGTAAATAACTACAAAAGTGGGCTCACCACACCCACGACGAGCCAACAGCACGCAGTATTTCCTGAACGGTCACCCATCCAAGCACTAACCGCGCCCAACACTGCTTAACTTCAGTGATCTAACGAGAACTGGTGTTTTCAGCGTGGTATGGCCGTTGGCCATATCTCACGATAATTTGACAAAATCCAGTTATACTAATTTTAATTTTTCGTAAGTATAGTTTTTGAACACTGGAAAGGTTTTCCTGCAGTTTTCCTTAGCCCAAGAAACGAATTATATGTGTTCTTGAAGTTATTATTAACTATGTGCATATAATTTTCTATCAGATTGTGGCTGCAGACACAACCTTTAGTAAATTTTTCATTTCAGATTTTATTGTATACAAATTATGTGTTATTGCTTATATCCTAATTAACATCCCAAACTTTCCAGCGGCGAACAATTAATTTAAATTCCACTGGAAAATAATTAAGTACGTATTTCCGTATTTAAAAGTGCCGACCAACTTCCCACTGTCTATTAGGTATTTCCAGACCTGACGAGAGGGGGACGACGACGGGGACATTGTCCCCGGGCCCGGAGTTGTTGAAGGGGCCGGGATTTTCCGGAATCAGTCTAAATTCTAAATTCTAAAAATTACTTATAGGGGCCAGTGGCGGCGTAGCATGGGTTGGCACCCGGGGCGGCTTCTCCACCGGCTCCTACTTCGATGACCTTTCTTTTTTTTTTTTTAGAAACCAGTCCCTGGTCCCTCCCCCTTCAGCCGCCACTGATAGGGGCCCGTCGAGGGCCAATCAATAATATGGATTACATGGGATATTAGGATATTGCTTTTTTATTTTCGAAAGCTGTTCAACTAAATAATAAAATCGATCATTTTTCTTGTGATGATTTTATTATTTATATATTGATTATTACACGTCTGATTGCAGCAGTTTCCTGCGACTCGCTGCAAACGTGACTTTCTTGAAATGACCATGGCTAACTTGCAAAAACAAAAAACTACAGTAAAATATCTAAGGGTGGGAACTCTGAACGCGCGTAGTCTAAATACTGGCGGATTTAGCGAACTCATTGAGATAGCAAAGAAATACGGTACTGACTTAATAGCACTTCAAGAAACTTGCTGGCCGGGCGATTTCGCGTCAATTTCTAAGGATAACTATACTTTTCACTATGGGGGAGCTAAGGGGCGCAGAATGGGGGCCGGTTTTCTTATTAATGATAGAATTTCGCAAGCGGTTATCGACATGCAATTCATTACCGATCGATTATCATTAGGGTGGCCCTTATTTTTCAGTTTTCGAATTTCTCTGCTCTCACTCCCAGTTTTGTTTGAAAGGCAAAAAAAATCTCCTCCAAATTTGAGCAAAATCGGTTAATATCTACGGGTCGCGCAAAGACCATGAAGTTTTCCATTGATTTAACATGGGAACAAGACAGCTTTTTGTAAATCTAATATTTAAACGCGATAATATGTTAAAATTAATTCCGTGTTTTATTATATTGTTCAGAATTTGTCAGAGAATAAGAATCAGTCATCAATTTTGAGGTTGAGTGATTTTAAGCCACTCTTATGGGTCCCCAAAGGAAACCCCATAAGTGACAAATGTGAATTTTACATAATACTGCGGTTTATTGACGCTTTTTAAAAAGTTTTTTTTACATAAATAATCATTGATCAGTAATTTAAGAATACCCGGTCATTTGTTAACTAATATTTAATTGTTCAAACAATTTTAATTTGTTTAAACATTTAAGAGTATTCTTAAAAAGCAAAGTAAAACATAAAAATATGTCAATCTTTTGAAAAATAGCAAAAAAAAAATTTTAACAGAAAAATTGTTTAAGAAATTTTGATTTGTTTAAACATCCACGAATATTCATAATAAACAAATTAGTACTTAAAAATATAAAAATTTGTCGAAAATTTAGTGAGCAAATGTTTTTCCTGCTTTTTTGTAGGTAGAATATATGCTTGAACACATACGTATTATTTAAATAATTTTAAAATTATTTAAACGAATTATTTTATTGTTATTATTGATTATATAATACATGATGTCTAGAAAATACGTTCATTTTGCGAGTTAGCTGAAAAAAACAAATATTTGAACAAATTTAAATTGTTTAAACAATTGAATATTAGTTAACAAATGACTGGCTATTCTTAAATTACTGATCAATGATTATTTATGTAATAAAAAACTTTTAAAAAGCGTCAATAAACCGCAATATTACGTAAAATTCACATTTGACACTTTTGGGGTTTTGTTTGGGTACCCATAAGAGTGGCTTAAAATTATTCAACCGCAAAATTCATGATTGATTCTTATTCTCTGACAAATTCTGAACAATATACTAAAACACAGAATTCGTTGTAACATATTATCATGTTTAAATATTAGATTTACAAAAAGCTGACTTTTTCCCATGTTAAATGAATGGGAAATTTCATGGTCTTTGCGCGACCCCTAAATATTAACCGATTTTCCTCAAATTTGGAGATTTATTGTTGGGCATTCGAACAAAACTGGGGAAACTGGGGAAAAAAAATCCACTAAGTATAAATAAGAACCACCCTAGTTATCATACATTGTACTAAAGGGTAATTTCAGCAAACAGGTATTAATCAATGTGCACTGCCCCACCGAGGACAAAGACGAAGACACTAAAGATCTTTATGACGAAACAATCGAGCAGGTTTTTGACAAGTTCTCAACGTTTGACGCAAAAATAGTATTGCAAGATTTCAACGCGAAAATTAGAAAAGAACCGATGTATAGGTCTACAATAGGGTTAGAAAGTTTGCATGACGTCAGTAATGATAATGGAACTAGAGTAATAAACTTTGCAGCTTCAAAGAACCTCGTTGTCAAAAGCACATATTTCAAGCATGAAAATATACATAAGGCCACCTGGACATCACCTCATCGTATCACGCACAACCACGCAGAGCCAACAGTCCGTTTCAATATAGATGAGTTTAAAACACCAACAGAAACATTAAATTATCAAGTTGAGATTTCTAATAGGTTCGACGATCTCCAAGAACAGAGAGACCCGGAAACCGTGTGGAGCAATATGAAAAATGCGATAAAGACAGCCGCGAAACTTACTATAGGTCTAAAGAAAGTAACCAAAAGCAAACCATGGTTTGAAGAAGAGTGCAAACTTTGGTTTGAAAAACGTCGAAAGGCCAAACTAATTAGTTTACAAAATAAGTGCGATCCAACACATAAGAAATATATCGACATTAGCAAAACTACAAATAGGCTTTATAGATCCAAGAGAAGGGAGTGGGAAAAGAATAAAATACTAGCAATAGAAGCCCATAATAAACAAAATAACCTGCGTGAGATGTACAGGGGAATCAATTTTATAAGGAAAGGCTTTCAAAGTAGAACGGAAGTAATGAGGGACGAAAATGGCAATCTAGTAGCCGATGCGACAGAGGGACTGAATTTATGGAAATACTATTTCGATAAGCTATTAAACGTACGCGAAGCCCCCGTTGACGGTAATCTCGGCGAAATCCACACTGCCGATCTATTAATTGATGATCCTACTGATTTAGAAATAGAAATGGCCATAAAGAAGTTGAAAAATAACAAAGCCGCGGGCATCGATGACCTACCGTCAGAACTGATAAAAAATGGAGGCCCTTGCCTTACAAGGCAAATTTGTAAATTAATATGCGCAGTTTGGAAAACAGAACGCATGCCGGAGGAATGGAATATCTCTATCATTATTCCCATTTTTAAAAAAGGCGATAAAACTAACTGTAATAATTATCGGGGAATTTCGCTTGTGCCTTCGTGCTATAAGATCCTGTCTAATGTAATCCTAAGTAGACTAACACCTTTTGCCGAGGAAATAATTGGGGATTACCAGTATGGATTCCGCCGGAACCGATCTACAAGCGATCAAATGTTTACAATTAGATAATTGTTAGAAAAGAAACGGGGATTTAATGAAGGAGTACAACAGCTATTTATCGATTTCAAAAAAGCTTACGACTCTATTATACGCGCACGAATGTACTGGATCCTAGAGTTCTTGGGTGAGCCAAGAAAATTGGTTAGACTTATCGAAATTTGCTTAAGCGGCAGTAGGGGTAGAATACGCGTAAACGGAAGTTTATCTGAAGATTTTTCGATCCGCGATGGCCTGAAACAGGGCGATGCACATTCGTGCATCCTTTTTGACTTACTTTTAGAATACGTGGTCAGACAAGTGCAGGCGAATCCGACCGGTGCTACCCTTAATAGGATAATACAAATTCTTGGATATGCGGATGATCTCGACTTACTAGGGGATGATAAAGAAACGGTAGCTAAAAGTTCAGAAATCTTGATCACAAAAGCGTAAGATATTGGCTTGGAAGTTAGCGAATCGAAGACAAAATATATGACCGTCGTCAGATCCGAACAAAGTAATCAAGACTGGGATCTAATGGCACCCTGGCAATGGGTGTTATTATGCAACAAACACGCTACTAAAATCGCGATCGCTATCTAGAAACATCAAAGTAAGAATTTACAAGACGATTATAATGCCGGTTGTCATGTACGGGTGCGAAACGTGGGTGCTGACGAAAGGAGAGGAGAATAGGTTTAGAGTTTTCGAGAATAAAGTACTTAGAAAAATGTATGGTCCAAAAAGGGACGAAGAGACTGGTGAATGGAGAAAACTGCATAATGATGAGCTGCATGCTCTCTACGGGTCAGCAAATATTAATAGAGTAATGAAAGCGCGTAAATTAAGATGGGCGGGGCATGTAGCAAGAATGGGAAATGAAAGAATAGCGGCGCAAGTTTTAAGAGGGAAAGCGATTGGCAAGAGACCTCTAGGCAGACCGAGAAACAGATGGGAGAAAAATGTAAGGGATGATCTAAAAGAACTCGGACATGATTACTTAAACTGGATGGAGGATGCACAGGATAGAGATGCGTGGCGGTCTCGGGTAGATGAGGCAATGAACTTTCGAGTTCGAACTGCTAATCTATAATAATAATCCAACCGAGGTTAGAAATTTATTTGCACGCACATAACTAACCCAGTGGGCACACAATTGGGCGACTTCTTTACGACATCGTTGCGGCGTCTTTACTACATCATGTGTTTATGTCGTTGAGATGTCATACGATCTAACGATGTCTTTTCGACATGATAAAGATATCTTAACGACATGGACATAGGATGTCTTAAATTCGTCGTAAAGATCTCGAGACGGTGTCGTCAAATTTTGTGCCCACTGGGAATACATTTCGATAAAATACGATTGAAAAATACTCTATGTTTATTATTTCTTACATTTGGGTAAATAATACTCTCGTTTAAAATGTTTACTGCAAACAGTAACGTACTTGTTCACATTTTGCATTTTCAACACTCTTTACGATTGGTTTCGTGTTTTGTCTTCTTTCGGGAATTTGTGAAGACTGATCCTGTTTTTTTTGTCTCGCATTGTGGAACCCAACATATCTTTTTTAGTTTTTAAATATTTGTTTGACTAATATTTATTTCAGATCATTTCACGTCGATATCAGGACAGTCAGACTGCCCCGAGCACTAACGCGAATGGCCCAATATTTTACGAACTCTAAGCAAACTTTGGAAACTCTCTTTGATAGAAAATAAAGTAAGACCTATACTCTCTTTCTCTGGGGTTTTCCAGTCAAAAAATGTTTCTGTGTAAAATAATTATTGATTTTTTGCTTTGTTACATGTGAATTTTATAATCTCAACTCCGAGGCTAGTTTTCCGCCTAGACGCCGCTCCCGTGAGTGCACTGGCGAATCAAGAACTCTCAACTTCACGATCATCGACAGTCACCCCTCTCTTTCTGACAAATAAGATAGAAATAGATAGTTACAGTCCATCGTTATTAAACGATCGGGCATCTCCGTCTAATTCCATACCATAAAAAGAGGAATTCGATCAACTAGATTAGAGGTAATTGGAATCCCACCCCAGATTGCCATGGAATTGTCCATAAATTACGTACCGATTTTAGAGGAAGGGATAGAATAGATAAAATAGATAAAAGCGGCATAGAATGTGGTGCTACGCACATGTTAAAACATACAAAGAAAATATGAACAAAAAAATCGATATATGTATAAATGTATTTACAGTGTTTTATCTTACACAATCCACAGTTTTGCAAATAAAACAAAAGCTGTGTTCTCACATGTGCCGCAGAGTTACTCTTCTTGATAGAGTAAAAACATTGTATTTATAGCAAAAAAATCAGAATGAGATTTCTAAAAATAGTTAGAGAAAGGGTCACGTAAATGTGGAAGACCTGCATTCTGTTTAGTTATTTTCATTCAAACCTTTTTCGTTTATTGGGTGGCCAGCTATTGTAGTTTATTGAAGTGAAAATGGCTAATTTTATGTAAAAAGTCATAACATCCTAATTCACAAAACTGACATTGTTTAGCAAACAAAAAACAATGTGAAAAATCAGATTATGAATTTAAAAGAAAAACATCAGGGTGTCTAGTAGTCAGGCAATTTGAAATTCCCGGTTTTTCCCCGGTAAAATATTTTTCCCCTGACCAAGTTTTAGATGACTCTTCGTGATTTTTAAAAGTCAACGTATACATAGAAATAGGAATTTTAACATAATATACATAAAAAAAATCTACCCGCTGCACGAGCACACTCTCATCGCGGCATAGGACATTTGAAATTATAGGTCAAACCATCAAAAACTGAAATTTAATAATTATGAATTCTCTTTTGTTAAAGCTCCTTCGGATTTAACGAACACATTCTCATCACGAGTCTCGTGCGAATAGAAGGTTAAAAGCAAGTTTTTTTATCTAATCTGAAAAGAATTTAGTTATCAAACATTTTATTGTACCTTGTGTCTTTTTGTCAAAAAATGTAATTTGTTTCTAACTTCATTTTTCACGATTAAACAAAAACTACGCGTCTTATCAAAAAATGATTGAGAATCAATTTTTAGCTCTTTTTTGGGTGAACAACTGTTGTCACTTTTTTTTTCGTGGCTTGTGTCGTTTTTCGTGAGAATAAATTATTCGAATTTCCGAGTACTGCGAACAGCCATACATAGAATTTTCAAATGTTGAAAAAAATGGTCTCAAACATTTTGAAAATACTATAACTTTTTGAATTTGTATCCAAAACAGCTGGCTAAAGAACGTGTCCTTTCCTTTTAGGTCTTAAAAAAGTGTGCCAAAGCTCAATCCAATCTGATCATTTTTTCAAATGTTGTCGTGCCTACAGACAGACTACACACTACAGACAGACAGCTTCATAAATATCGTTTTTTCTGACTCATGGGGTCTCGAAACGTGGAGATTTAATGAAAAATGACTAACAAGAAGAGGACGCGAGATGGACATCGCCGATTCGACTGCGGCTTTACACGATATACATCAAAATCCACTAGGGGAGTATTTTTTCTTTCGATCTAATGGGCCTTAGTTCCCGAAATATTGAGGTTTGAGTATTTTCGCTCGAGCGCTCGACTCGCCACTGCAGAGCGGGGACCCCGGACTTGGCGCTTACTCACAATCCGACACTAATTTTGTGATGAACGGAAAGTCCACAGGGTTTCTATATCATTTCTATAGTTTTTTTTACGTAGTAGATTACGTATCATAAAACGATAATAATCCATCACGTCAAGTTAAGAAAAAACGTAGTCATAAAGTAAAAACAAAAATGAAAAATCATTTTCGTCCCTTCTTGGGAAAGTTGTTAAACGCTATAGTCCGGCGGATAGTGACCATTTTTTTAAGCGAATCATGCAAATCATGTCACAAGCAATTTTATATTTTTCCAGGTATATGAACCCCCAAAAACATTTGGCGACGAGAGGTATCCACATATTATTGAAAACATAAAATTATATTTCCCGTTCAATCTATGCAAGATACGGAAAAATGATAAGAAACCAAATTGAATTTAAAATTTAAAGACTTTTCGGGTTTCAATCGTGTGCGAAACTATGAATGTTGCCGACGCTTCGTGAACATTGCAGTTCACTTCTTCAGGGCTGACCTCACACTGCGTACAGTCCCATGTTAAAATATATGAACTTAGTAAAGTAACGAAGTGGCGCCATTAAGGGGAGATAGAACAAACTACAGGCCTATTCCGGCGACCCCTCCACCCCGCTTCCAGACCATACCAATTATAAAATATTTTCCAATTTAGAGTTACAGGAAGAATAATTTACGCGAACAAACCGTTCTATGCAATATAAAGAAAAACATAAAATAGCGCATGATCAAAAATCCAATGAGCTTGTTTATCATATTACATCAAACGGTTTGTTTGTGCAAATTATTCTTCCTTATGCAAGTGACATTACACTCGTTATTTACATGTCCGCCATGTTCGTATCTTCCCGATCTTCCCCTTCTACCGCACAGTCATCAACACAGACGCCACCTAGGGGAGATAGAAATCACTAAAACTCGTTCAGAATTCGCTCTAAAGACTGTACCGAGTGTGGCTGACCTGAAACTGAAGTTTCAGGTTATGTTGTTCTTATATATGTATTTTTTACGATGCCTGTGATTGGCCAGAGTGCCCCATGGTGGGGACTGGTCGAGCTTGATTGGCCAATCAAGTATTTGAAAAAAAAACCCGGGAGGACGGAAAGCCAAATCGGATTGGTATTATATCCATTGTCCCTATTGATGTTATTAGGGTGTTTTAAGATTTCGATTGCTTCTCTATGTCTATGTCAAATAAAATACTATGTCCTGTTTCGATATGATGCTCAGCTACTGCTGATTGCGTGAAATGTTTTAGCCTGACTTTACTCTCATGTTCCTTTACACGTTGACTTACCGCCCTCCCGGTTTCTCCAATATAGACTTTACCACAAGAACAAGGGATTTGATATACTCCCGGATCACTGAAAGGATGGTGGTTGTTTTTCTCCCTCTTTCTTTAGTAGGTTGTGTTGACTTGTTTTCTTGAGTGTATTTTCGTATTGATTTATTAATTTGGATGTTTGTGTAATCGTTTTGTAGTGCAATATGTTTAACATTTTGTAATTCCTTTTGTAAGTTATCTTTATCTGTTATGGAGACAGCTCTGTATACAAGGGAATTGATGACCGATTGCTTTTGAGATGAGTGGTGGCGGGAGGAAGCATTCAGGTATCTGCACTGAGAAACTTTAGGTTAGAAAAATTACTAAAACGGATAGCAAATGGGGGCAAAATGCTTAAATTTCGACATTTTAATACATAAATAATAAGTTATACTATTTTTATAAGAAGATTTCCTATTTGGTAATAGCAATCCTTACTATTTTCTGTAGTAAAATCTGATGTAGGAAAAATTAGTAGAGAAATTAATAAATTGTACAAAAAAAATAAAAGTAATAAGTATTTTAAATAACATAATATACTGAATATGTAGAAGAAATTACTATTGTCTGTAGGAACACGATGTGTATTATGGACATTTCCTACTTTTTGTAAAAAAGGTTAATACCAATCATTAAATTTGGTCCCAAATATTACTAACTGATTTAGCAGAAAGTATCGAGCCTTGGACCGAGCGCGGCCGAGTGCATCCGACGTGTGTCAATCGCCGATCATATTTTTAGGTTGCGAAAATGACATCTAATTTATGTTTCAATGCAAAATACGCAAAAAAACGTAATTTAAAAAAAAATATTTACTTATTTTAATTACATTAAAAAATTTTTTGGTTCAAATTATAAAAATATCATGAATATTAATCAATTAAGGATTAAATGAATTAGAACCAATAAACTTTCTATCATTTAGGTCATATGGAAGTTTTCATTCTGAATCCCACAATGTCTTATAGGTAGATGGATCATCGCCCGACTGCTGTCCCGGAGACGCGTGTTCGATTCCCGCCAGCCTTCGTTTTCTTCTAACCCGATTTTTCTGTTTCAGCTTTATAATATAAAGTACTATCTTTTAAGAATATATACATATATGTAATTTCTAATGTTGTCAATTCTCAATTTAAATAAATGTGAATTATGCGTTAAATGTAGAACATGTGTGTAGAGGTAGGCTTGTGTGAAAGTTAGCAACATGTATTTATTTTTTTTACTATTCCCACTGTAGCATATTTTGCTAACCAGTTAGTAATTCGGTGCGCACGATCCCTGCGCATCATTTTACTACAGCACTTTGTAAATAATGTTATCTTCTACAGATATTAATCCAACAAATTTACTATTTTCTCCTACCAAAATTAGTAAATAGTGCAGACTTGCAGTTTTACTACAGAGGTTAATAAATACTTCAAATGTCTTTTACAATAAATACAATAGTTTTAACTTTTATTCCAGTATATTTTATAATTCTTTAAGTAGCTACGAGTTACTATTGAGGTTAGTAAATATTATTAAAATTTGCTTTTTGCCTCTCATTGCAAAGTTCAGATAGTGAAATCTAGTGTGATTTTTAACAAGAAATACAAACAAGGGTTTCTCAGTGTGTATGCGTGGGTTTTTGGTAAACTTCATGTCCTAATGTGTTATCGGATCTTTTATAAACTAGTACGGCCAAGAAAGGTAATTTTCCGTGTTGTTCAATTTCCATAGTGAACCGGATATCAGGGTGTATTTGATTGATGAAATCGAAATCGAAAAAAGAAGAAATCATCAGTAATTTGGAATCCACAATATACACCCTTACACCCGAAAAAGCAAATGTCATACGACGTAGGACAGCCAACATTTTACGCGAAGCTCAACTTCCCTCCTCAAACTTGACAAAACAAGAAGAAACAGCTATTAAAGAACTCAATCAGAATAAAGACATCATAATATTACAAGCAGACAAAGGCAACACAACAGTAATAACACCGGCACACAACAAATAAAAAGTGGGTGGTACTTTTGACTATACCTATATATCCCTATGTATTTTGACGCGCTGAATCCAAATTCCGTGTCTGTTTTACCCGTACACCCCCAAAATTTTGAGTAAATCACGAAAAACCGTGAAAAATCGCTGAAAATCGCATTTATAGACGTTGGCAAATCTTAGAAAGTATTCTTATGAGTGTTTCACATATAATTTCAATGTATTTTGACGCGCTAAATCTGAGTCCGTTGTCCGTTTTGCTCGTACACCTCCAAATTTTGGGTAAATGGCGAAAACCCATAAGAAACCGTGAAGGTCCACATCCATGGATCTAGAAGCTACTGCTTCCTCAAAGTGTATAGTTTTGTCTGGTTTTACTACTAAAGAAACGTTGTCACATGAATATATATTTTTTTGCTTGTACTTGCGACCAGGGCACCTCCACGAGGTGACGGTGGGCATGACGGCCATGACGGCACGATAGTCGTTAACCCAGGGCTCCACTAAACTCACCTCCTCTTTCTGCCAACCCATGTCCTCGGAACCGCATTCGCATTACTTCAAGGACATGGGGGTAAGGCCAATGAGCTGTGCTGCGGCTTTCAACATTGGCTCAACGAGGTCGTCTTCTGCGGCCGCACCTCCAACATTCCTTCGTCCTGTCTGGACCCCTGCAGCCCGCTGCCATGTGGCCAAAGCCTAGGCAGCGGTAACACCTCAAGGCCTCCGTCTTCTTCCGCACGCGACAGGACACCCATCCTACCTTGAGGTGTCCCGTGCGGAGAAGCCTTGCGGCAAGCTCCTCCCTCATCTCGACGAAGGCCTTTAGATTACCTCTGAAGGCCTCCTTCGTCATACAAAACTTTTATTTCGCCGCTTGCTGCTTCATTGAAGTGTTTACGAATGGCAGCCTCCACTTCTGCCGCATCGGTGCTAGTGTCGAGGTCCAGGACTTCGAACTCGATGCGGGGGACGAGCTCGCGCACGCTACCCCCAGCACCGACCGCTTCTTTGATGGATGCCGACAATTTGGCTCTGCCACCCGCCTTCGGCCCTACCTCCACAAGGACCTCTCCGTTTCGGGTTTGCCTGACACCCTTGATTTTTACTCCAAGGGTGTTCGGCTTCACATTTCGCTTGAGGTACCTGAGGACCTCCGCGTAGCTCGAGCCTTTGGCCGGCCTTATGAGGACCGCCTCAGGGCGAGCTCGCCTTGTTGGCTTGGCCTGCTTTCCGTCAGTGGCAGGCTTCTCCTTCTCTTCTCCTCTTTTAGGCATCAAGGTCACCGTAGTCGCAGCAGTGCGTGCACTCGGTCTTTTCTTCATAGGCTTTGTGGAAGAATTCGCCTCTATGGGACTGAGGATGGACTCCCGTTCGCACTTCCCTAGCTTGGGAGCGGGAGTTTCCACGGCTTCTTCTGTCTGGGTCCCAGATTGGCTCATCTTCTTCTTCAGCGTTGCCTTCCTCCTTTCCTCCATCCTCGCCTTTTTGCCAGCGGCCCACTCAACTTCTGTTGGCGCGAACAAAACCGGTAATCGGCTGTTATTACTGCCATTCTCAGCTTACTCGCCAGTTCCTGTGCTTCCTCCCGTCCATGCCTGATTGGCATGAACATATTCCTCTTCGTGTCAGAGAAATCCTGCATCCTTTCTAATGTGCCTGTCAATTTTTCGGCGTGTTCTCCAGCGACTGTTAAAGCTTTTTTCGCCAACATGATATCTTGTTTCGCCTCAGTCTTTTGACTAACGTCAGGCTCCTCCGTTACATCCATCGGACCCTCCAACTCCTCGCACACACTCCGGTTAAATTTTGGTTGATTCATCTCCATGCTGTTCCCACGAGTAGCTACGGAAATGTAAGCCCACCCCCACAGAGCCCCACATGTGGGGGTAAGGTCTGCATACTCTAGGAGGTGACCTGGTATCCTAGAGACACCGGTTGGAACACCACACCCTGGTGCCATGCAGTCTTCGGCTTTGAGATCCATGGATGTGGAACTTCACAGGTTATCATGGTTTTTCGCTATTGACTCAAAATTTGGAGGTGTACGAGCAAAACGAACAACGGACTCGGCTTCAGCGCGTCAAAATACACTGAAATCATGTGTGAAATACTCATAAGAATACTTTCTAACATTTACCAACGTCTATAAATGCGATTTACAGCGATTTTTCTCGGTTTTTCGCGACTTACTCAACATTTTGGGGGTGTACGGGCAAAACGGACACCGAATTCGGATTCAGCGCATCAGAATACATAGGAATATATAGGTTTAGTCAAAAGTAACGCCCACTTTTTATTTTTTGTGTGCCGGTGTAATGAATAAAGAAGACTATAACAACAAAATCATGGACCTTCTTACTGACGATACATATAAAAAACTTTAAAAAGACCACACAAAAACAATAGCAAGAAAAACAAAAAGCCTCCTTCAAAACTAAAATCTTGACAGCAATACAATATCTAAATTAAAACCTACTAATCCCATCTCTCCAAAACTTTACGGACTCTCAAGAATTCACAAAAATAACATCACACTCAGACCGATCGTCAGCGCAATAAACTCAACAACTTACAACCTAGCACTCTTTTTCGCTAAAAAAACTCAAGCCTTTCACACGACACTCTATCACACACATCCAAAACTCTTCTGACTTCATCAGAAAAATACAACAGATTCACATTCAAACTCAAGACATCCTAGTAAGTTTCGACGTAGTATCTTTCTTTACAAAAGTACCAATCTCTGATACAATCAATATTATTAAATCCTAATTGCTGTCATAACAGATAAAGATAACTTACAAAAGGAATTACAAAATGTTAAACAAATCCCAATACAAAACGATTACACAAACAAACAAATCAATAAAGCAATACGAAAATACACTCAAGAAAACAAGTCAGCACAACCTACTAAAGAAAGAGAGAGAAACACAACCACCATCCTACCCTACATTTAAGGTATCATGAACAAATAGGAAGAATTCTCAACAAACACAAAATCCAAACTATATTCAAACCATCTGCGAAAATAGGACAACTTCTAAACAACTATAAAGATAAAAAGGAACTTTTCAGTTATCCGGCAGTATATCAAATCCCTTGTTCTTGTGGCAAAGTCTATATTGGAGAAACCGGGAGGGCGTTAAGTCAACGTGTAAAGGAACATGAGAGTAAAGTCAGGCTAAAACATTTCACGCAATCAGCAGTAGCTGAGCATCATACCGAAACAGGATATAGTATTTTATTTGACAAAACAACCGTCGTCGCAAAAACGTACAATAAATTTCCAAGAAAACATAGAAAAGCAATCGAAATCTTGAAACACCATAATAACATCAATAGGGACAATGGATATAATACCAATCCGATTAGGCTTTCCGTCCTCCCGGGTTTTAGAAAAAAAGACTTGATTGGCCAATCAAGATCAACCAGTCGCCACCATGGGGCACTCTGGCCAATCACAGGCATCGTAAAGGATACATATATAAGAACAACATAACCTTAAACTTCAGTTTCAGGTCAGCCCTGAAGAAGTGAACTGCAATGTTGACGAAACGTCTGCAACATTCATAGTTTCGCACACGATTGAAACCCGAAAAATCTGTACATTTTAAATTCAAATTTATTATAATGAATCATCGTGAAAGTATTAAATCTATTATTAAAGAAACCAAATTGATAACCTAAAAAATATTTATAAATTTATATTATATATTATATATATTGTTTTCTCTGAAAAACAATACATAAACTTGTTTTTTACATTTATCGAATATTATTTGTAAATACTTAACATTATAAAAAATATCTATGTACAGTGATTGGAATATCTACCACACTGTGAAATTTTCTTCGACCGTTGTTATCAATAATTAAGTCAATTCATCTAAGAATAAATTATTTTGGTCATACGGTCCAGTAAAAATAATAGTGGATTCAGTTGTCATGAATCAATCTTTATTCGTCAATTTGATGAAACCAACGTACGTTTCGACCTTGTTGCAGGCCTTCTTCAAGATAATACATAACCTAAATTAACATAATATATGTGGATGCAATAAACTAAAAACATTTATAATGAAACCAATTTCAAACAAAAAATATTTTTAATTTACCTGTTATATGTAGTAAATCATCCAAGACATTTCAATTTTTGGTTATTTTCACAAGAGAAACAACATGTTTTTGGTGTGAACCAAACTTAGTTGTTTATTTATTGTTTAAAACTATGAAATTTATAAATAATACAATTTAAATATTGTCCTTTAAAATATTTAAAAATTGAAACCTCAATTTTTCGAGGCTCCAATATAGTAATTTTACTACATTTTGGTTCAATCGAACGAAAACAGTGTTTTGATTTGAAAGGAAAAATTGAAATGTCTTGGATGATTTACTACAGGTAAATTTAAAATATTTTTTGTTTAAAATTGGTTTCATTTTAAATTTTTTTAGTTTATTGCATCCCCATATATTATGTTAATTTAGGTTATGTATTACCTTGAAGAAGGCCTGCAGCAAGGTCGAAACGTACGTTGGTTTCATCAAATTGACGAATAAAGATTGATTCATGACAACTGAATCCACTATTATTTTTACTGGACCGTATGACCAAAATAATTTATTCTTAGATGAATTGACTTTATTATTGATAACAACGGTCGAAGAAAATTTCACAGTGTGGTAGATATTCCAATCACTGTACATAGATAATTTAATCAAGGTCAATCACGTTCTGCGATACCATGGGTTATTTAAACTACATACAAAGGAAGTATGGAGACGCTCCGAGACAACTTATAAGAAAATGGATACGCACCAATAGAACTTTAGTTAATCTTGAAGAGCAACGCACTTTCTTAATCAGATGTAGAAAGGAAACTCTGATTCCAGCACATATTCAACATCAGACAAACAAATGTAACATACACAATCTAAATTATAAATTAATTCTAAAATTTGAAAAAACTAAATTAATTTAACAAAAAAAATGTTTGAATTATGAAATTAATAATTTAGTCAGAAACATAAAAGATTTAGGACAATTATCCAATCATTTAAAATTCCGTTCATCAAATACTGTAAAAGACATTTCAATTCAAACTTTTTTCAACTTACAAGATTTGAGTCTTAATAAATTGAAATATGAAAAAAGAAATAAATGTATTAAAAAGTTTGATTTATTAAAGAAAAGAAATTTGGAGTTAAAAGCATCATATTCAGATTTCAAATTACAAAAATGTTTCAAAAACTTATCAAATATACAAATGCCAAATGAAATTGCAGAAATTTTAGCATTAGGAAACAAACATGGTATTCCTTTTAATGTTAACAAAATACCGATAAATAACATCATAGCCAACATTGAACATTGCATAAAAAATGTAGATAATGACGAACAAATCTAAATATTAGAAAAACTACTACTCAAATGATTTCAAATCATAATTTCATAAATAAATTTGATAATATAAATAAAATTGATGAACCTATTGAAAATTTTCAAACTAAACATAAAGATTTAATATTATTGAAAGCTGATAAAGGCAATGTAACTGTTGCTGCAAATCGAAATGATTATATAAAAACTGTAGAAAATTTACTAAATAATGACACTTTATACCAAAAAATCAAAACTAGTCTTGTTCCAACTTTGGAGCAAAAATGCAATGATATTTTAATTAGATGGGAAAACAAAAGGTTCATAAATGAAAGTTTGGCATACAAATTAAAAACACATAACAGTATTGTCTCTAAAGCTTATGCTCTCCCAAAAGTCCACAAAACAGACTTAAAATGGCGGTTGATTGTTTCCGCAATAGGTTCTCCAACTTATATTTTGGCAAAATGCATATCAAATTGTTCAAAACCAATTTCAGGTAAAACTAAAGCGTTTGTAAAGAATAGTTGGGATTTACAAAAAGAGCTTAAAAATATTAAAGTTCCTGATTCACACTCTATAGTTTCACTTGATGTAGTATCTATGTATGATAATATTCCATTAGACCTTGCATTAGATTGTATTTAAGAAAAATTAAATTTAAACCAAAATTTATCAAGAATCTCCAAAAATGAATTTTTAATTGCCACCAGAACAGTATTAAATAACACAGTTTTCTCTTTTAATAATAAATTTTTTAAACAAATTTCAGGTTGCCCCATGGGCTCTCCACTATCCCCTATTGTGTCGAATTTAGTCATGGAAGATATAGAAAGAAGGGCTCTAAATGATTTAAGTTTTACTCCTATTCTTTACAAACGATACGTGGACGATATCCTAACAATCGTTCCTACAGAAAAAATAGATGAACTCCTTAACACTTTCAACAATATGGAAAATTCGATTAAATTCACTATTGAAAAAGAAATTAATAATTCTATTGCTTATCTAGATTTATTAATCATAAAAACTCCAGAAGGTAATTTAACTATAAATTGGTATAAAAAATCACCTTGGTCAGGACGTTATTTGAATTATAACTCACATCATTTATTTTCTCAAAAAGTTGGTCTTATTAAAGGTCTTATTGATAGATGTGTAAAATTAAGCGATGTTAAATTCCGTAAAGAAAATCTAGATCAACTAAAAATTACTCTCATGCAAAATAATTACCTACTTCAATTAATAAATAACATCATCAAAGAAAGAATCCATGAGATTTATAATAATTCAACTAAAAATACAAAATGGAATGAAAATCACAATAAATCAGAACTAAAAGTTTCTTTACCATATGTTGAAGGTCTTTCGGAACGTCTGAGAGGTTCTTTAAAAAAATACAATATTAATGTTTATTTCACAAACAACCACACACTTAATAAATTTCCGTTGTTTAAAACTAAAGATAAAGACAATAAAGAAAACTCATCATGTATTGTATATATGATAAATTGTAAATGTTGCAATAAAATTTATATTGGTGAGACTGGCAGGAGACTAAAAACTCGCATTTATGAACATAAACGAGATTGTGAATTAAGCAATCAAAGCACTGGTTTGTCAAAACATGCATGGCAATTCAATCACTATTTTGATTTTGAGATTAAAAATATAAAAATTTTAGCACGTGAAAATAATAAAGACAAACGAAGAATTCTAGAGTCCATTTTTATAAATAAATTTATTAAAAATTCAATCAATTTAAAAACTGAAATGTTGAATATAAATAAAATTTATCAAAACATTTTATAACCAATTTAGATACAAATTTAAAAAAATAAAAATGTAATATAAATTTCTAAATCCAATTTACTTTGGCGCACTTTTAATTTGGCTCTCTATCTTAATATCCGCCTTTCTTAATTACTCATGAAAATATGACTTCATCCATAATGTATTATGTTAGTCCATGTTTGTCCTTTCAAATCAAAACACTGTTTTCGTTCGATTGAACCAAAATGTAGTAAAATTACTATATTGGAGCCTCGAAAAATTGAGATTTCAATTTTTAAATGTTTTAAAGGACACTATTTAAATTATATTATTTATAAATTTTAAAGTTTTAAACAATAAATAAACAACTAAATTTGGTTCACACCAAAAAAATGTTGTTTCTCTTGTGAAAATAACCAAAAATTGAAATGTCTTGGATGATTTACTACAGGTAAATTTAAAATATTTTTTCTTTAAAATTGGTTTCATTATAAATGTTTTTAGTTTATTGCATCCCCATATATTATGTTAATTTAGGTTATATTACCTTGAAGAAGGCCTGCAACAAGGTCGAAACGTACGTTGGTTTCATCAAATTGACGAATAAAGATTGATTCATGACAACTGAATCCACTATTATTTTTACTGGACCGTATGACCAAAATAATTTATTCTTAGATGAATTGACTTCATTATTATAAAAAATAATTCTATTAACCCCTGAAGGATACAACTCTAAATAATTCCATAAAGGACACGTGGGGTCTCACTGGCCTCACCGACTTGAAACAGCAGTCAGATCAAAAGTAAATGATACTTTTATCTGAAAAAAATCACAAGTGATGTAGAAGCAATACAAAATAAGAATAAAATACTTCCAAAGCCTCAGTGATAATTCAACTATTCGAAAAAAATACTTGAAAAAAAGAAAACGTAGACAAACGGCATTAGATAAAAAATCAACCTATACAAGATACGAAAAAATGTTTCGAAATAAAATGATTCACCTCAAAAAGATTTACGAGTTTTCTTTCGACCATTTTTTAATAGGACGCATTTTTTTTTTAATAATTGAAATTGAAAAATTAAGGAAATATGCCCACACAGTGGGCAGACTTTTTTATAACAAGATAATGTTCCAAAACGAGCTACAGAAATATTTTCAGCCCCTTTATTTAAAATTTATTTTTTACATAAATTTTTACGAAAAGTTGATAAATATTTTTTTTTAAGTAAATTCATATAACTTCTTTATTATTATAACCTTATTTCAGTTCACTGACATTAATTTAGTTGATCAATATACACTTTAATTTAATAGGTTTCCATATTTCTCACTTTCGTTTAGCAAGTATAAGATAAGTTCATATAAGTTTTTTTGATGCTGCCTAGTTAAAATAAATCAATTATTTCGATTGCCTGCGTTTGTGATGCAAAATGCCCTAGAAAATAAGAAAATTAATAATATACATTTAATTAGCAATGACTATTAAAAAAAAATTGTATCCAGAACCTAATTTTTATTAGAAATACTTTTTCTTAATTCGTTATCTAATGTCTTTTAATAGAATTATTTGTTATAATATGATAGATAGAAAGTGATATAATATAATAGAAATTATGAGAATAAAAACTTGCTGATCAAGTGGGTAAGGAACATTTGGTTTCTCTTCCCTGAAACACAGAGATTAAAAAAAGATGTATATTCACCACCCTGAAATTTTGCAAATAATGACCACACACTTATATTTTTTTGCCTGAATTTTTCATCATGTAGTATAGAAATAATTTGATTTTTGTTCCTTATCCAGTTGTCGTTCTCATTTCCTTAGAAACGTGTATGGTTAAATTTAGTGCTATATCGAAAGTATTGATTTTTATAGATCTTTTTCAGGGGAATAATTTTATTTTCAACCATTTTTTTGTATCTTGCATAGTTTCATCATGAAATTGAATTTTTTCATTGTTGATAACATTTTTCGCGACTAAAACAACGATGTGTCTTATAGAAGAGTGGTTTTACATATAAAAATTTGTAGATATTTTTGAGATGACCAATTGCACTTTTCAACATTTTTCCGGATCTTGAATAGTTTCATCGAAAATATAATTTGTTATTGTTAATTAAATGCAGATGACTCCCATCTTCAAAATTTTTGGCACGCTTCACTTGAAAAATAGTCACTATCCGCTAGGTTTAACAACTTTTCCGAAAAGCGAAAGAAACGAGATTTTTCGTTTTTACTTTTTGACCCCGTTTTTTCTAAAATTTGCAATCTGCGTAAAAAACTGCATAGAAATGATATGAAAACCCTGTGGAGTTTTTTTTTATCAACAAATTAGTATCGGACCGTGAGTAAACGCAAAGTCCAGGGTCCCCGCTCTGCAATGGCGAGTCGAGCGCTCGAGCGCAAATACTCAAACCTCGATATCTCGGAAACTAAGGCCCATTAGATCAAAAGAAAACATACGCCCCTAATGGATTTTGATGTACTTTCATCCTTCAAAGCCCCAGAGGAATCAGCGATGTCCATCTCGCGTCCTCTCCTTGTAAGTTTAATTTCACATAAAACCAACACCTTCTCATGAGAATGAGAATGTAGAAAATTAAATTTTTTGTTGATTTGGTGATGTCATTTTTCACGATGAAAGCCAAAACCACGCGTCCTATTAAACAATGATTCATCACAAATTTGTAGATCTTTTTAGGTGCACAATTGTTGCTGAATATTTTTTTTTGTATCTTGCATAGTTTGACCTCAAAATCGAATTATTGTTGATTTTTCATTATTTTTTGTGGGGTTAAAATTTGAATTTTAGAATTTTCAAGAAAACTCGAAAGGTTTTTATGATAATCATGTAGGTACATAGAATTTTCAACTCCTAAAAAAATGGTCTCAACAAATTTTTAAATGCTCTAACTTTTTAATAAATTTCGATCTAAAATAGCTGGCTAACGAACATGTCTTTTTCTTTTAGGCCTTAAAAAGTGTGCCAAAGCTCAAAGTAATCTAATCATTTTTTCGAAAGTTATCGTGCATACATACTGCGGACAGACTACAGAATACAGCTAGACTACAGACAGACACCTCCGTAAAAATCGTTTTCTTCTGATTTAGTGGGTCTCAAAACGTGGAGATTTGATGAAAACCGACTAAGTGAAATTTTACATAAAACCAATACCTTTACTTCTCATTAGGATGAGAATGTAAAAACTTACATAAATCGGTACTTAGAATAAGCATAGGAAGGAACCTTGCGACTGTAGATAAAGTGAAAATGAAATAAAAAGATGATAAAGTAGAAAAAAGTATATTTTTCGATCAAATACAAAAAATTCCCGGTCCTAAACCAAATTCCCGGGGTTTTCCCGGTCCAATAAAATTCCTGGGTTTTTCCCGGTTTCCCGGTCCGCTAGACACCCTGAATATAAAGCTGTTCTCGAGATATCGTAGAGCTGCATTGCACTAGTATTAATTCGAAAAACTAACTCAATATTGAGGAACACTAGATCAGGATCAAAGTTGGGGTTTGGCAAAAACGACCTACCTCGTACGATATAAATGTTGTATTTTTATAATTGTGTAACTCTGGAAAAATAATATAATTTCTTAGGATCATGTGATTCTAACGAATATTAACGAGTGCGTTTCTCAAAGCATAGAAACTATTATTCTAGTTTAACCCTAATTAGTCACACGGGGTGAAGTTCACCCAAAAAAAAATTAGAATACCTCGTGGAGTCCCTAAATACCTTGACTTTATCGATTTTTAAAAATATTTAAACAATTAATTTTGGCAACAAAAACTAAAAGATCATCTTTTGCAATCCTCAAATAATACCTAGCCATTTTTTAAAAGATTTTTAGGACTCATTGCTGGAGTGAAATTCACCCATCGTGACTATTATGCGATTCTACTAAAGTGTGACTAATTAGGGTTAAGTTACGTTTACGTTTTTTTTCTCAAGAATTTGACGCCAAGTTTAATTTTTATTTTTTAGTTTCGAACCTTCGGATTAATAAAATGATTTTTACCTTAGGGATATTAGAATTGTCGGAACACGCATGTTAAAGTTACTAGGATAGTCAGACATTTCTAGGTTAAACTCCCGACTTTGGACCGAAGTTGGCCTACGGTCAGGATGAAAAGGTTCTGTAAGGTACCTGCAAGAGTGCAAGGTACTTTGAGGTACCTGTGAATTAGGTATTTTACGTTATGAAGTCACTGGAAGAGATGACCGTAAAATGGTGCAAAAACAATGGCATCAAATGTATGGGACTACATTTTTTGTATGTCTTCGTGAATAATTTCTCACCATAAGTATATTAGGAGATTAGTTTTTGTTTTTCAAGGATCATTCAATGAAATAATAAAGTCATTAATTGTTTTTTTATAGAATTTTATTATTTCATTAAAGAGTCCTTGAAAAATTAATTTCCAAACACAGTTACGCTTTAAAAAGATTACTTACAGAGACATTTAAGGGTTTACATCTAGTGATGTTGAGGGATTTTTTAGCCATGTTAACAAAATTGTATTGCAATGGACTACGGAGGATCGATTACTACATATTTGTAGGTACTTTTTTATTAAAACATGTTGAAAATGATAATCATTCTGGAAAGGATTAATGTACAGAATTCCTGAAAATAAAACACGAATCCGACGAACAAATAGGGTTGTTTCCAAAGTCAGATATAACATTTTCAATGAATGGATCTTATAGTTTATAAAATTCTAATTTTAAAAACGACCATAACATATTTTTTACGTATTGTTTACTATTTTTAATTTAATGTTGAAATATGAATTTTCTATCACGATGTCGATTGGAGGGCCCCTCTGACGTCAAAGGGGTCGAATTTTCCACGAATCACAGCTTATGTGTCAGTGATTCTCAAATGTCTTTTTCTGTGCCGATGTTTTGTTTTGGTTATCTGCACGTCGAAAATAGAAATCGCGAAATATTTTTTTTTTTTAAATGTGAAAGGAATTTTTCGTAAAAGCCAGTAGCGGAAATCTACTGAAAATAGATATATTCATGGCATAGGAGTATTTTAATAGTAATTGTAACTTCGTAACTGCAGAAATACGAAGAGTCAAAATGAAAGGTTTAGGTGGCCTAACCTCTTTATCATAAGTTTCGTTAGTTTCCACCACGAAGTACAAGGAGACCGCACGCCTGTAGCGGAGATTGTGATAAACAGCCCACAACCGCGATCGCCTTTCCTCGGATTTTAATTTCTTCCCAGATGAGAGCGCCACATGTGGCAAATTGAGGATTCACGATTCCTATAGTAGCAGACGACAATTTAGTTACAAAGTTTCTCTAAAGAGGCGCTCTCATCTGGGAATAAATCTCGCTGTGGAGAAAATCGGAGGAAAGGCGATCGCGAAATGGCGCCAGGTGAAATATATGGTTTGCGGTCTCCTTGTAGTACTTCGTGGTTTCCACCAAAGCCACATCGTCACATTGATAATTATGAGAACCCCTGGGTCACGTGACATCCACGTGATACAAACTTGAAAAAGTGTTTTCCCGCCTTCAATTTTTAATAATTTTTTGTTGTTGAACGATCCAACAGAAAAAATTTAGAACACACCTTGAGTTTAGATTGAAATTAGGTATTAAAAAATTATTTTATCACAAATTGTGAAACAACCCTATTCGGACAACCACCACAAAATGCTCCTATTGCAATTCCTAAAAACAAAAACAACATTTGTTTCTTTGGACAAAAAGAAAAATGAGGAGGCAACCAACCAAATCCAGTTCCTTCTCTTTTTTATTGCTTTCGTCTTTTTTATTTTTATTACACCAGACTCTCAGCTCAGGAACAGTGTCGGGGGTTGCCTGCAAATAGCCTTGTTCATAAAGCGCGTATATCGAAACGTAAACAGTCAGGGCCACCTGAAACCGTTTCCATAATATTGCGCTATATACTTGACTAAGTAGTAGTAAGTAGTAGTGCACTGTGTCCCTTTAGAGGCGGAGTTGCAACCGTCTCTCTCTCTCTCTGCCCCCTGAGAGACTGCGTGGACCAGCAATTCTAGGAATTCCTCGAGGAATTCATCAACCACGCGTTCATCGTTGGATTTTTTTTCTCAGGAATTCTATATATTAACTTGAATATTGGACGTTAAATAGGATTTTGAATTTGATTTTAATATAATTTGAAATTCTTAAATTTCAATTTCTGGAACGGATTGTTCTGAAATTAAAAAGCCAACAAGACTTCAGAAATTAGGGTTTTTGGCGTAAAAAATAGAAATGTTGTTCCAAATGAAAATCCCTTTGTTCGCGCACTCCGTATAGAAATATACTAGGGCGCGCGACTGTTGGATCTCGCGCTCGGACGTATTTACATCGCGCTTTACGCTCGGTTTCTCTAGATTTTTGAACTTCGAGCGTTTCGCGCTCGATATGTGATTTGGAAATCATTTGAACCTTGCGTTCCACGCTCGGTTCTGTGCACCATATGATAGAAATGAAAAAGTCACGAATAAAACAAAAACTACGCATCCTATCAGAACATGAATAATAACAAATTTGGAGATCTTTTTTGGGTGCATAATTTTGTTCAATTCATCTTTGGTCGTTTCTTGCATAGTTTGAAAGCAAAATGAAATTATTGTTTTTTCATTATTTTTTTGTGTAATCAAAATTTGGATTTTGGGTTTTTCGAAAAATTCAAAAAGTTGTTACGAAAATATTGTAGGGTGTTCAAAAAGAACCATTTTTCTCCTCTTGACTTTTTTTCATATCGTGCGTTTTTCGGCATAAAATGTTTATTTACGTTTGTTTTTTGTAATTTTGAAAATGCTATAACTGCGGTAATTTTTTTTTTATCCGAAAGAGTCATTAGGATAAATTGTTCGAGTTTTGGCGTACTATGAATAGCCGTACATAGAATTTTTGAATTTTGAAAAAAAATGATCGAAAAATTTTCAAAATGCTTTAACTTTTTGAATTTTGATCAAAATTAGCTGGTTAACGAACATGTTCTTTCTTTGTAGGCCCTAAAAAAGTGTGCCAAAGCACAACCCAATCTGATTATTTTTTCGAAAGTTATCGTGCCTACATACTACAGACTACAGACAGCCAGACTACAGACTACAGACAGACACCTTGGTAAAAACCTTTTTTTCTACCTCAGGGGGTCTCAAAACGTGGAGATTTGATGAAACCCGACCAAGTCAAATTTTACATAAAACCAATACCTTCTCATTAGAATGAGAATGTAAAAACGTGTTTTGCGGCAGCGGTCATATTTCATCCAGTTTTCAACATTTTGTATTGAAAAAGTATCTACAAACATGTAGTAATCGATCCTCTGTTGTCAATTTCAATAAAAATTTGTCAACATGGCTAACATTTTTTTTTAAATTCCATTAACATTACTGCTATTTGTCCAAAAAATTAAGTTACCTCGATTTTTGTACAGATTATAGCGAATATATCAGCAGAAAAAAAGTCTAAAAATACGGGACAAAGTAAATGTTGCAAATGAACGTTTTTCTTATACTGATACAGAGTTTTGATTTTGAAGTTTCCAATCGATTAGCGATTATTTCTTGGCGAGTGAAAAGTGAAAAAGTACCACCATCTTACGATAGTTTCAGAATACTTAACGTTGAATGGCTGCTAGTCCCTGAAAATAAATTACGAAAAAATCTGCAAAAAATGTATGAATTTTTTTATCTTTTCTATGCATAGTGGTAAAATTTAGAGTCAGAAATAATAATTTTTTATTAAGTTAATAACAAAGCAGTAGTGATGTCTCATCTCCGAAACTAAAGAACGTACAGAGATGGTTCTTGAAGCAAATTGCCCATTTTTGGTTTCTGAAAATGGTGTACGTAGTGTAAATGAGCAAAAATTGAGCTTTAATGTTTAAAAACTTATTTTATTTTTTGGAAAATGCAAAGGGCTTTACAATAATCTAAGCACCCGTACTCATATCAGGGGACCTTGCATGCGCTGCTGCTACTCTTACAACCACACCAAACTCTCGGTTTCAGTCCAGTGTCAGGAGTTGTCTACAAATTGTTTTGGTCCCAAATCGGGGGGATCCAAACGTAAACGACCGTTGACGAGACACGTTGCGACAAACATCGCAACCATGTCACAACCGTTCTCTCGCCTGAGACAGCAGTTCTACGAAGGCGGAAAACGGGGGGGTTTGAAAACGAGAGTTTCGTGTACACTACGTACACCATTTTCAGATGCCAAAACTGTGCAATTTGTTTCAAGAATTATCTCCATACGTACTTTAGCTTCTGTGCATAGAAAGGATTAAAGAAATTCATATATTTTTTTAAGAATGCTTGTAATTCATTTTCAGGGACTAATTAATGATTGTAAGATGATGGTACATTTTCACCTTTCACTCGCCAGTAAATGATCGCTAATCGACTGAAATGTGCAGAACTCTGTATCAGTATAGGCAAAACCTTCATCTACAACATGTACTTTGTCCCATATTTTTCAAATTTTTTGTCTGCTGAGATTTTAGCTATAATCTGTACAAAAATCGAGGTAACACAATTTTTTGGACAGTTATGAGGTTTGGTCCTGTGCAATTGATCCCACTGTTTATACACCATCTTACGGCCATATTGGAACATAAAAATGCCTAATTAGGCAGATATTTCAGGTTAGGGGGTTGGAAATCTAAGACGTCAGGAAGCCGAAGGCCAAACAATAATATTAATTGCACAGGACGAAACTTTACCTTTTTATCAACGTGAAAAAAATTATTATTCACCATAAGTGTATATCAATAGTATTTTTTATTTTTAAAACGCTGTTTAATTCGATAATAAAACTGTTACAAAAAAATGATCGATTTCAGTATTTAATTGATGAACGTTTAAAAAATAAAAATTAAATAATATCTAAATGAATGGTCGTTGGGCAATAGGGCGTAAAAGCCAAAACGCGAATTGTACTATTACTAAGTTTTATTAAATCATGAAAATAACAGGCAAAAAGAAGTAATAACTTTTAAAAAACCTGCCCGCTGCGTAGGCACATTCTCTTCGCGCGGTAGTCGCGCGTCCGTAGGATCCCGCGCTTCGCGCTCGGATGTACAGGATTCTCCTCGGATTCCTTGCACTTGGAATGCTTGAATCAAGTTTTATCAAAAACATCTCATTGAGATATCAGTATTTGTATGTATCTTCATAATCTGAATTTTCTACGAAATTAAGTGTGTATAGTTAAAAATTAAATTGCTTAAAACTCAGCTGGCTTTGTGGTACACATTCTCACCGGCACACTCGCGCTACGCGCTCGATTTCTAATGCTTTCTCAATCATAAATGAAGAGAATGTAATAAATTATAACAAATTTGTATCTCTTTTTTGGGTGAAAAACCTATCTAACCTATCTAATCTATCAATTTTTTTTGTACCTTTTGTCGTTTTCCATAAATTTTTCATTTTTATGTTCTTTTTTGCGATTAAAACCAAAACTACGCATCATATGAAAAAGTGATTTTTAAAAAATTTGTAGATGTGTTTTGAGTGCACAATTTTTGTTTACTAATATTTTCTCGTAGCTTGTGTCGTTTATCCAAAAATTCAATTTTTTATATTGTTTTTTTTTTTAAATGAAACAAAAAACACGCGACCTATCAAGAAGTGATTAATAACAAATTAGTAGATCTTTTTTAGGTGCATAATTTTTGTCAATTCGTCTTTTTACGTATCTTGCATAGCTGGACCACAAAATGGAATTTTTTATTTTTCATTAATTTTTGTGCGATCAAAATTTGAAGTTTCGATTTTTCAAGAAACTTCAAAAAGTTGTTACGATAATCTTGTAGGGCTTTCAAAAAGCAACATTTTTCTCCTGTTGACTTTTTTTCATATCATGCGTTGTTTGACCTAAAACTTTCATTTTTGGCTGATTTTTGAAATTTTGTAAATGCTATAACTCTGATAATCATGTTTACGGATGGAAAAATATTGATTTTGACCAACGTCTAAATCGAACTTGATATAATCATCTCAAGGGACATGCATTCGGTCAACACAATTATTCTAAGACAATTAAACGAATTTCACAAACTTGGCACGTCCTTTTTCCCGACGACCCTTTCAGTACGCTTATAGTAGACAGTAATCTTTTTCCAAATTATTAAAAAATAAAATTTCGTCTCATGCAATTGATAGTATTGCTTGGCCTTCGGCGTGCAGACATCTTATCACCCGACGTCACAACGTGAAATACCTCATAGTCTGTGAATTACCGGCAACGAAAGTTACGATGCCGGAAATATTTTTTGGCATCATATTCATATACGGGTAATTGTCAAAATGTATGCAAATTTTAGAAACTAAAGTAGCAACCACATTATCATTAGGAATTTAATATTTCATAACGGAAATTTATCGTATCACAATTGAAATTTTTAAATCCAAAAGGAGCCTTTCTGAAAATAACAAATAATATTTAAATTCGTACATTAAACATGGAAAGTTAGCAGTTTGATGAAAAAGAGCGCAAGCTTTTAAAAAGTTTGAATGCGAATAGCTGCAACACATGCACATCAGGAAAAACTCAATATTTAACTATTGTAGATCATTTTCTCGAATATAAGTAAGATGTAGTAAATTAAAAGTCTTATTCAGCTCACATCTTGAGATCTCTATTTATAAATAGAGGTTAGGATATAGTAAACAAACCAGCATTCTAATCATAAATAGTCGCCGAATTATGAACGAAAACGCCACTTTTTATAATTTCTTTTCACTCCGGAATTGATTTTTAACACATGTTTGGTAATGATGTTTTTGTTGTTCAAATGTACTTTCCAGTTTTCTAGAATGTTGTATTAAACGATACGCTTGATATTTCTATGTTTATCACTCAACTTCAACAACAAATATTTAACTAGAAAAGGAGACGGATGTTAATGATTAAAATTAAGAAAATCGAGGGGCAGGCTTCAAGGTTTTTACAATATTATTTCTTTGACTTGAAAGATGTTCACAAATTAAACTTTTGTTCCTCTAAAGTGGGGTTGGGACGCCGCACGGTAATGAAGTTTGGCGTGTTGTTATATTAAATTAAAGTAAATAAGAACAGAACTTAACAAAAGGAACTGACCATTTTGTAGAGGATGATAATACATATTTATTATATAACAATGAAAATCAATAAGAATTTATAATTTAATGTTATATTACTGAGACTTTAAGTTTGCCTTAAATTTGACAATTACCCATACACAACGTTAAATAATTGGTCGAGGCTACATGCACCAACATTTCAGTACGAATAGCCAGATTTTTTCGGTACGTATAGGGTGATCTATAGAAAAGTAGCTATTTGTACATAAATTTCGGTACAAATAACCACATTTTTTGGGTACATGTAGACACTCTCGAAATAACTTTGTAAAGCAGTACAATTTTTCAAACATACTTCATAATAATTACAATTTACCTATTTTGGAAACTTGGTAGGGCACCGAATTATTCTCGAAATAATCATACGTGTCGAAAGTAACCTCTATTGGCATCAGTCATATATGGTCATATCAAAAGTCAAAACAGAACACACAAAATAACTACAGAGGTCATCAATCGCTTACACTCATGCACGACCGATGAAACGTTTAGACGGAACATAGTACAGACGTACAATTTTATTAAGAAATTATGAAAACAAAACTTAATTTAAAAGGTTTAAAACATTAAAACGATCGAAAAATTCAGCGTTTGAAATGAGAGATTATAGGTTAGGAAACCGTAAACAAGGGTAAAAATCTTTCATTCATAGGCTGTCCAAAGTAAACTCTTGACTATATGCACAATATCTCTATTTAATACACGTAGGTAACAAAATAATTCAAATAAAATTGGCTTACCAAGAATTTGCAGTTGTTGATGCTAAAAGGCAAACTTCAAATTTTACAAATTATTACAACTGTCACTCTTGAATCGTGTAGATTCAAGTTTTGCTCTCGTATTCCCGTCTGTTGAATGTTGACATTTGAGAACTATCCAGTTATTCGCTTTTCTTTGCTTTTCTTCCTATACTTTGGCCTGATTCTTCTCCTACGATATGCTTGGAAGTGTTCTTCGACATCACAATATCAAAGATATTAGTACCTAGATGCGGCAAGGGATTAGTAGGGCCACATACCGGTAGTTGGCGCTCCAGGCAAGTTTGTGGTCGTTGCATATATATATATATATATATATAATATACATAGCTGACTGGAATGATATATATATATAATATATATAGCTATTACGGGCACATACCTGTAGAGGCGATGTGAAAGCCGCTTATTCTCGTGGCGCCAAGTCGTAGATTTTTAAATCCATATTTTTAATAATCTACTTTTCTTCCAAAAATTAGGACAAATATAATTAGGAGAATAATCAAAGAGTTTATTTAAATTACTGAAAACTGATTCGTTGTTGTACAAGTCCTCGAAATGTACATATTTAGTAACTGTGACTTCATATCTTATCCAAAATTATTCCTATTGTTCTATAAAAGTCCAAATTGTTCAAAATCCCGATATTATTCTTCCTTCTTAAAAAGTTTTAAATAATAATTTAGATATATTACGAACTTCTGTTGAAATTTGGACTTTTGTAACAAAATGGATCCAGGGACCAACCAAAAAATACCGAAAAAATGAATACCCAATACATAAATTGATGAGAAGTAAAAATACCGAATTATAAATGTTATCGGAAAATTTTTTAATTCACCAAATTTTTATTTTGTGAATTGAAGAATTTTTAGGGTATTTAATAATTTCTTATTTGTACAATTCTGAAATTTTGTAAATCTTTAAATTTTGATTTCGGAAACTTGAAAGTTAGGGCACATAAAATTCGTTATTTTAAATTTATTCGTCAATAAAGTTGTCAATTCGTGTAATAGGGATCCATTTCTTTTCGGTATTTTCGTTTAGTCTCTGGATCCAACAAAAGAAATCTTTGCACAGGATTCAAGAAAGTAAAAAAAAATATAACAGGTCATTATTTAAACTAAAAATAACTCAATATTGAAATTGAATTTTCACTGAGTAAAATTTCAGAATTAATTACAAGATTATTTCTAAACCATTAAATTTTCTATCGGCTACCGCATTCCTTTCAGGATACATTTTTTTATTTGAAAAATAAATTTTTAAAACAAAAAAGTTCAATAAATTTGAAAAAAATCATCTTTCCATAGGAGTTATAATTGCTTAGAATTAACTTGGTTAATTCTGAAATTCCATTTTATGAAATAAGTGTACGAAAGATTTGAAATAGTCCGCGATTTTCGTCAATGATCTTACCGCTTCTATTAAATATTTAATACTTAATACGGAAATGTGAATCATGAAAAAAATGTCATCAGTCTTAATTTTATAAGAAATTGGTAAAACTTATGGCTCTATAATAAAAATGAAAATGTAGTTAAATTTACAAGACTGTATTTATTATTTATTATTCACTTATTATCACGCGTCATTCGGACCATGAAAAAGTTGGGAATTAGTCAGATACAAGAATTTTTCTAAGAAAAATGAACCACTTTAATATTTTGAATAGTTTGTGAAGAAGAAGATAGGTATAATGTTCGAATTATCAGCAGCATGCCCGCAGTTCAGGGAAACCTGGAAATCAAGGACATGTCATAGAATTTTGTTGGCCAGAGAAAGTCATGGATATAAAAAAAATGGCAAAAGTCCTAAGAAACACTTTACGTAACTGTCCAGAATAATCAATACTGCTAAATATTTACTTGTTTAAGATCAATTCTCTATAGACACTTTTAAAATGAATATTTCAATTCGAAGTAATGTTAAAGGATTTTGAAGATTTTAGGGTATTTTGGAAAATTTCAAGGTATTATCAAGAGCTTTAAAAAGTTTCAAAAGATTTCAAAGGATTTGAAATATTTTAAGTTTTTTTTTAATTAAAAAAAATTCAAGAGATTGAAAAAATGTTAAGGGGTTTTTAAACATTATAAAGGATTTGAAGTATTCTAGGGTATTTTAGAAAATTCAAATGAATTTTCAATTGATTTCAATAATTTAACAGGATTTGGAAGGATTTTATATATTTAGGGGTATCATCAAAGATTCCAAGGAATTTTTAATTTACTTTAATAATTTGAAGGGATTTCAAAAGAATCCAAATATTTTAAGGTATTTAAAAAGAATTTCTTAAATTTCTCAATTCTTCACAATTCTTATCCATTCTTTGGAATTTAACTTGAATTGTTTTGAATGCTTAAGAATCGAATTCTTTTAAATTCAAAAGAACATTAGTCACATCAATTATGTACCTTAGCGACTTTTTGTGTATATATACAGATCACTTTTTCAAGTAAATCAGTCTGTGACAGCTCTGAGATTAAAAAATAAAAAATGCATCAAATCAATTTGAAAATTTTTTAGTTTCATATTTAAAATATCTTTTATATATATAATTCTTCTGTTCATGTGTATGTGACTCAATTCCTCCTAAACGGCCTGACCGATTTTGATGAAATTTGGTGTGTATGTTCCAGTGGATTCGAGAATGGTTTAGATTCCCAATTCAGTCCACTGGGCATATTCTTTATATATATAACTAGCGGAGCCGACAGACTTTGTCCTGTACACACGTCTTAAATTTGACAATTTTAAACTTTTTACATTTTCCAGTGGACTGAATTGTGAATCTAAACCATTCTCGAATCCACTGGAACACACACCAAATTTCATCAAAATCGGTCCAGCCGTTTAGGAGGAGTTCAGTCACATACACACGAACAGAAGAATCTTTATATAT
>CAKNXH010061244.1:0-45289 GCA_932178445.1 Andricus quercusramuli
CAAATCTAATACGTTCTCTGGATGAGAATGTAAAAATACAAATTTTCAAGTACCGTGAGCATTAATGATAGTTATTTTATTGTTTTAATGGTTAGAAATAGTATTGAGAACATAAAAACAATGAGATATTTTGAAAAAACACACACGAGATGAAAAAGAAATTAAATAAGCAAAGTTTTGATGAGAATGTGCCCACTTATCGGGCTGATTTTTTCACTGTTAATTTTATTTTTTACAAATAATACAAAAACTACACATCCTATCAAAAAGTGACCAATAACAAATTTGTAGATCTTTTTTGAGTGCACAATTTTTGTTCAATCATCATTTGTCGTATCTTGCATAGTTTGACCGAAAAATTAAATTTTTGGATTTTTCATTATTTTTTGTGCAATAAAAATGTTAATTTTCAATTTTCCAAGAAAATTCAAAAAGTCGTTATGAGAACCTTGTAGGGCGTGCAAAAATAAATACTTTTCTCGTCTTGACTTTTTTTCATATCGTGCGTTGTTTGGCTCAAAATGTTAATTTTCGTTTGTTTTTTTGGATTTTGAAAATGCTATAGCTCTGACAATGTTACTTTTATCGAAAAAAGTCGTAAGGATAAATTGTTCGAATTTCCATGTGCTATGAATAGCCGTAATTAAAAATGTCAAATTTCGAAAAAAATGGTCACAAAAATTTAAAAATGCTCTAACTTTTTGAAATTTCGTCCAAAATAGCTGGCTGACGAACTCTTCCTTTCTTTTCACACTCTCATAAAGTTTGCCAAGGGGCAATCCAATCGGATAATTTCTTCAAATATTATCGTGTTTACAGACTCCAACGACAACGACGACAACGACAGACAGACACCGACGTAAAAACTATTTTTTTCTGACTCAGGGGACCTCAAAACGTCGACATTTGATGGAATCCGCGAGAGTCATTTTTCATATAAAACCAATACCTTCTCATTATGATGAGAATGTAAAAATTCAAACTATTAAAAAGTTTTTTTTTAGTGTTACGTCCGACAGGAAATTAAATCAAAATTAAGTGAATAATTTATTTTTTGTAACGCACGCACGAAATGTTCGCTTTTCGAGGCATGTATTGCGTGCGGGAAGTGACCAATTCCAAAGCCGTGGTAAAAAGCTGTTATAAAAAGACTTTTTCTAGCTGCTGCGCTTGCGCTCTTTGAGCCAGATTACTTTTTCTAGCTGTTGCGCTTGCGCACTTCCAGCCAGATTACTTTTTCTTGCTGTTGCGCTTGCGGATTTCGATTCAGATTTACTTTCCAAGACTGCCGAAATAATAACCTCACTTCATTATGATTTGACGATTGAGAGACTGATTGTGAGTAGTGAATAGTGATTGGACAAACTCGAAGTGATAAGTTACCATAAATGACTGATAAATTACCATAAATTACCGATAAATTACCGAAAATTTATCAATTTTCCATAAATTTCCGGAAATTTGGGAAATTAGCAATTTTCCATAAATTTCTGGAAATTTAGCAAATTTTCAAATTGTTTCCAAAAAGCTTTGGCTACCTGAAATTCCCGGTAATTTAGCAATTTTTCATAAATTACCGGAAATTGAGCAATTTTCCATAAATTTCTGGAAATTTTTGGATTCTTTCCAAAAAGCTTTGGAGACCAGAAATTTCCGATAATTTAGCAACTTTTCATAAATTTCCGGAAATTTAGCATTTTCCGGAAATTTTGGAAATTTTCGGATTTTTTCCAGAAAGCTTTCGATACCTTGAATTTCTGGGAATTTTCGGTAATATA
Source organism: Andricus quercusramuli (assembly GCA_932178445.1). NCBI lineage: Eukaryota > Metazoa > Arthropoda > Insecta > Hymenoptera > Cynipidae > Andricus > Andricus quercusramuli. The sequence continues at coordinate 1,779 of CAKNXH010061244.1, forward strand.
ACATATACACTGGAAATTTCCGGAAATTTTTGGTAATTTTACCATAAATTTCCAAAAATTACCATAAATTTCCAAAAAAATTATTCTTATTGTTTCTCAAATCGAAAATTTCCTGCATTTGTTACAAAAAATATCGTGTGCAACAGGTGCTGAAAGTAGACAGTTGCAACTCTTGTGAAGTTTACAGTACTTGCCATCGGCTCATCTTCGGGTCGTTTCCGGCTTGTCTTCGGCTCGTTTACAGCTCGCCTTCGGCTCGCTTCCAACTCGCCTACGACTCGCCTTCGATTCGCCTCTGGCTCGTACAGCAAACTTCACACTCGTCTGGAACTGCCTACTTTCCGCACTTGTAGCACAATATACTATTTTTCATTAAATATTTCAAAGCTTTAAATCTATACAAAAGTAATAAACAATAAATAAAAGTCGAGTGCAAAAACCCTTTATTATCCTTAATGACAAAATACCATTTCCTGCTATGCAAAATCCTCCATAAAACACAAAGTTTTCAATGTATTCATTTGTTTTATGATACTTTTTTACTCAGTTTTTAATGTGAAATAACACTTCCAGGGATCACAACGCAAAAGGAGCTAAAAAAAGGGGAAACAGGGTGATTTTCTCACGAAAAAGGGGGAAATGGGGGAAAGATTAAACATTTATTTTTATATGTCGAAAAGAATAAAAAATCTTGTTATAAGAAATGTGATATTTTAAAATAATTTTCAATTGTTTTTCAATGATTTCTGCCATTAAATAATTCATTTTTAAAAATTGGATCTATTTAGGTCGTTGGAAATCCATTGACAGTGATATACAAAATTCCGAGAAAAAAGTAAAATTCCTTAAATACACAATTTTAATATGCTTAACGTCGTTCTCATAAATATTTCTTTCCAAGATTTGTCATTTCTTCTTTACCATAATTAATACTTTCAATGTGAATTTAAAACTACACTCTTCAGTAGAGCGAAGTAAAAATGATAAAATTAATGAGCTGAGGGATAACAATTTGTGGTCCGACATCCAAAAAAAGTAGAGGAAAAAAGTTTGCAATCGGTTAGTATCTTCTGTTCTCTTTTTTAAATTTACAATAAAAAATGTTTTAAAATTAAAACAAAAATTTTGCCTTATTTCAAATTTTTTGAAAATGTACACAAACCTGTTTTTTGGATTGATCCAAACCTGAAACTTCTTCAGCTTGAACCAAAGAAACATGTCATTAAAAAATATGAAAAATATGAAATCCCAAAATTCCTAAATCTTGACAGAAGTTTTTTTCCGAAAAAGTAAAATGATACAATGTTTCTTTGGTTCAAGCTGAATAAATTTCAGATTTGACATATTCAACTTTTTTTTAATGTGTGCATATGACTCAATCAAAAAAAAATTTTTTTTGCACATTTTCAGAAAAATTGTTACTGCGCAAAAAATTAATTTTAAAATTTCGTAATTTTGTGTTATTGCTTACTAGTAAAAGATGTAAACATAACATAAAAATATTTTTGAATTTAAAATCGTTAAAATTTACTGATTGAAATTTTCCGCTTAATTCAAATATTGTAATTTCAAACATCGTATATTTAAAGAGAAAAGGGAAAAAAGGGGAAACTAAGAAAAAAGAGGAAGACTGTGCACCCTGCACTTCCCAAGCAATAATTTAAAATACGACTTACCTTCACTTTTTTCGTTTTCACTGGGAAATGGAGAAAAATTATAAATGTGCAATTTCACAATAAAAAGTAATTTGTAACAAATCCAATTGATCCAGTCTAGAAAATTGTTATATTTAATTGGCCATAGCTCTCTATGCGTATAACATTTTCGGACCCCCCCCCCCCCACCCCCGGTCACTTCTCTGGATCCGCGCCTAAAATTTTTGTATCTTCAAATATTTAAAACGTTTAAAAACACATTTGCCGTGTGGCCCCACTGCCACACATTGTTTTTTTATACATTTAAAACGTTCAAAAATTATCTAAAAGTTATAAGCAATAACAAAATTGAGTGCAAAAATGCTTTAATAACCTCAATGACAAAAGCCATTTTCTGTGGTACAAAAACCACCATAAAACCGTTGTCAATTTATTCAATTCTAAATAGGAATCTGTATTATCATCGGAGATGGTATTTAATGAAATTAAATTATATATACAAAGATAAAAATATATATATATAAAAATATATATATATATAAAATATAATATATAGAATAAATAATTAAAATAAAAAAATTAATTAACGTTGATCTGGTGTCCAAATCCCAGTGGAGTGAGAGGAGAGAGATCCTTTTTTTCTGAATAAATTTGAATTCATTCAATTCTTTTGTAATAATTTTCTACTCAGTTTTTAATTCAGAATAACACATAACTAAATGATAATTTGAAATATGTAAAAACATTTCTTAAATTTGAATTTGACCTATTTCAAAAAGGGCTCAATACTTTATTTTTGTTTTGAGTATAAATCACTTTAAAATAATTAGAAAAAAGTATTCTGTTCTGTAAAGGAAAGTCGAGTGCAAGAACTTTCCGGCAGAAAATGATTGAAGTTCATTGTGCCAATAATAAAATAAATAATATTAACAAATTCCACATTGTAGTAAATATTGAAGAGAGTTCCATAAAATTTTACTACGTGCTGCAAAATGGTCTGCTTCTGTTTATTTTATCAGCAAAGGACAAAATGTCACAATCAATAAAAATAGATTAGATTCCTTATGCAGAACAACTGAAACCTGATTTTGTATGCGGAATTGCCAGAACTTGATTCTATATTGTATGGAGCAGTGAATATGCCATAGACTGAAGTAGGATTTTCCATCGGAATTCCAAAGTCAATACTTTTGACTTTTGTTCAAAAAACGCCAATTTATCCCAAACTATATTCGGAAAAGTAAAAAAATCCATAACGGGTGATGGGGGGTCACTTTGAGCGTTACGCCTATGTGAAAATTAAATACAATACATACACTTACTATAGAAAAAGCGGTACGTGTGGAGGAGGAGTCAGCAGAAAAAGCGTTATGTAGTATTGGAACGGCCCCTGATAGGATACCACAATTTTTCCACATACCCCAAATTAGGAGCAAAAATTTGAACCTCGCTCTTCGCGCTCAGGTACTTTCGGTACTCCACCCCGTGTGGAAATAATTCATGGCGCTAGGCCGTTCCAGTCTAGACCGCCACGAGTCTATACTGGCGCTATCTCGTGTAACTGTGCTGGGGCGGTGCGCAAATGTAACGCTCCAATCGACCAGCCGCTATCTAAGCCGGCTGTACTGACGCGTTCTAGCGAATCCAGCCAAATCTAGCAGACCTGGATGCAACCTAGATTGTAAATTTAATATTGCTTTGAGGCTAGGAAATAATTCTATAATTTCGAGGATTGTACCAACTATAAGCTGTATAATCTTACACATGTATGAATAAATCAGTTTGATTCATAATTAATAATGATCTAAAACAATATTTATAAATGAAATACTTACCTAATGATGAATTAAATTACAAATTCTGCAATGACAACACAGTACAGCACTGACAACATGGGCAATTTAATTATTTCTATTTCTTTCGATTAGTGCACTGTAGCAACGTTCGCATGATTGGTGAAACTTCAAGTTGCTCGTTGATGCCTGCTTTTTCTAAGTCCAAATAGTACTACTTTCTAGAATCAAGCTAGATTTTAGACAGAATTTCTATATTGATAAGATTTTGAATTCTAGCTAGTGACATTAGTGGGTCTGGACAGAACTGCGTGATGGAATTTGCTATCTAGTAAGTATAGATAGCGCCAAAAGACCGCCGAGCTAGTCTGGCGTAAATAGACAGCCACGAATAATCCAGTAATGGCGCTAGGATCATTCCAGTCAGCCAGAAATTATTTCCACACGGGACTTCGTGCTGGGTTTAGTTTGCAGTGTAATGCATACATGGCAACAAAACGAATGTGCCAATATCACGAAATAGTGCATTTTTAGAACTTATTTTCTCGCAATTTTTAGTTAATTTAGGAAAATTGAAAAAAATTACCAGCACAGACCTGTGCTTTACATTAAACATGAAAAACTTGGATAGGCCTAAAAATCTAATATTAATTAGAGAGTCTAAACAAAGAATTTTGAACATGAAGAATTAAATAACCTCTACTTTCAAAGAGATTTTTAATGCATTCTGTTAATAACGACTACATTTAATAATTAGAAGATAAAATTTAAAACAACTTAGTATTTAAATCCAGAAAGCTTTGCGGAATATTTTTCAACATATTCTGAACCTGCGAATAGAATGGTAGTGAATAATAATATTCGTGGCAACTTTTGCACTATTTGGATAATTGCGAAATAGTGATAAGAATAATTAAATTATTAACCTCATTAACCCAGAATACATTATTTATAAAAAAAAAAGATTCTGTACAATATTTTTCAGAAGGTTTGAACCGAGGCATTTATTGAGAACCGTAAGGAGGGGGCCGGAGTTGACGAATTATAAACGAACGAAAACTGTAGCTCCAAAACTGAATTAATTTCCCAGATAACAATACGTGCCGGCACGCGATCGGCCCGACGGGCTGGAGACCAGCGTGCCTGCTAAATGCATGCGACAGGCCGGCAGAGTCGGAATGCGACCGAAAGGCGGACAACGGCAGGCAACGGTCCGGCAACAAGCGGCGAGGAACAACGGGCCTGCGATTTACACGACCGCTGCAGGCTGATAGTGCGAGTAGTTTGGGATCAAAAACGCGCATGCGCGTTTCGGATCAGCTGTTCTTGTCGTATTTCATCTCGTGTGGCGTTCACACCCGTGAATTTTCGCTCGGATGTGTGCGATTTGCAAACAATAATTGTTATTCGTTCCAGATAAAATAGAAGAATAAGTAATCCACTTGTAAATGGAGTAATCCAATTGGAAAACGGAGTAATCCACTTGTATAACGGAGTTATACCTTTCATCGTTTGCGGTTTTTGGTATTGTTTTGGCTGTGTGTGGAACAAAAAATTTGTTAGCAATTTTTTGCTGTCGGTGTCCTTCAAATCAACAAAATTAGCAAATATCACGAAAGGTAATGAAATTCTGCATATAATAATATAAAGTTCAAGTTGAAAGAAAAATGTCAATATTATAAAAAGATATTTTTATAATATTGACATTTTTCTTTCAACTTGGACTTATTATACGCAGAATCTCGTCATTACCTTCCGTGATATTTGGAAATTTTTATTTTATTTACAGAAGAAAAGATTTTTTTAATTTTAATCTACTCGCACACTCAGTCTGCATTTTACCGGATGGTAGCCTGCATTTTACCGGATCTAGTTCCTGCATTTTACCGGAGCATGGCCGGCATTTCACCAGACCGCGTGCGCCCGACTTCGTGCGGGCCATATAGACATCAATGGCGCGCGTATTGAGCTGCGCATGTACCGGCAGCTCGGTCTGGTCAATCGGCCCACGTGCCTGCTCATAGTATGCTACCGTGCCGGCATTTTGTTATCTGGGTGGAAAGTTCTTTTGAGAATATATTCATGTGTACAGTGTGAATCCCATTTAAGTAACTCCCATTTAACTTGTTCCTAGAATTTAGTCCTCGGCATTTTCGTGATGCTGGGTTTGCGGGACCAACAGACGGTGCTCAGGCATGCGTGACAAACAGCATGAGGGCTGGGGTGTATCAAAAAATTTAATATTTTGCTTTCGTTTTTGGGTAGACCTAAACAGTTTATGCCAAAAGAATTTCCGAACAAGATAGAGTCCTAAAAAAAAATGGCTTCAGTTCGTGCAAGATCATTATATGTCATTATGGTCATATAATGGTTCTATTGTATTCGTCACGTACCGGACAGGCAGAGTGGTTTACAGTAGTTGGTCGCCGAATCCCTTTTTAAAATTTTCTTAAAATTATTAACACTTTTTTTAATTTATGAATTTTCTTATGATATATATTATATACTTATAAATTATATACTAATATACTATTCTGAAGTTGAATTCGAAAATGTTGTCTGTTTTGGCGTATCTCATTTCATTTACGAGTTACATTATATTCATTCCAATTTTAAACTTTTCAAACAGAAATTTAGATATCTGAAATTATCTAAACTTGTAGATTCTGAATTTCTAACTTTCGCAGAGGTAATTACAAAATTTTACAAATTTTACAAATTTTACTTTTTAATTTTTAATCCCTTTCAGCTGGTCAACTTGGTAGCCTATTCGTAGGTATAAAAGGAACTTCTGCAGGCATTTAAAACTGAAATCTGAGTAGCTTTAAACGAGCAGCACTGAAACGGCACTGGGGCAGTGCTGTTTGAGTGCCGTTTCAGTTCTGTTTAATCGGCAGGGTTCACAAAATCGTAAATATCTTTAACTACACTGAGAAACTTTAGGTTAGAAAAATTACTAAAACGGATAGCAAATGGGGGTAAAATGCTTAAATTTTGACATTTTAATACATAAATAATAAGTTATACTATTTTTATAAGAAGATTTCCTATTTGGTAATAGCAATCCTTACTGTTCTCTGTAGTAAAATCCGATGTGGGAAAAATTAGTAGAGAAATTAATAAATTGTACAAAAAAAATAAAAGTAATAAGTATTTTAAATAACATAATATACTAAATATGTAGAAGAAATTACTATTGTCTGTAGGAACACGATGTGAATTATGGACATTTCCTACTTTTTGTAACAAAGGTTAATACCAATTATTAAATTTGGTCCTAAATATTACTAACTGATTTAGCAGAAAGTATCGAGCCTTGGACCGAGCGCGACCGAGTGCATCTGTCGTGTGTCGATCGCCGATCATATTTTTAGGTTGCGAAAATGACATCTAATTTATGTTTCAATGCAAAATCCGCAAAAAAACATAATTTAAAAAAAAAAATTACTTATTTTAATTACATTAAAAATTTTGTTGTTTAAAATTATAAAAATATCATGAATATTAATCAATTAAGGATTAAATGAATTAGAACCAATAAACTTTCTATCATCTAGGTCATATGGAAGTTTTCATTCTGAGTCCCACAATGTCTTATAGGTAGATGGATCATCGCCCGACTGCTGTCCCGGAGACGCGTGTTCGATTCCCGCCAGCCTTCGTTTTCTTCTAACCCCGATTTTTCTGTTTCAGCTTTATAATATAAAATACTATCTTTTAAGAATATATACATATATGTAATTTCTAATGTTGTCAATTCTTAATTTAAATAAATGTGAATTATGCGTTAAATGTAGAACATGTGTGTAGGTAGGCTTGTGTGAAAGTTAGCAACACGTATTTATTTTTTTTACTATTCCCACTGTAGCAGATTTTGCTAACCAGTTAGTAATTCGGTGCGCACGGTCCCTGCGCATCATTTTACTACAGCACTTTGTAAATACTGTTATCTTCTACAGATATTAATCCAACAAATTTACTATTTTCTCCTACCAAAATTAGTAAATAGTGCAGACTTGCAGTTTTACTACAGAGGTTAATAAATACTTCAAATGTCTTTTACAATAAATGCAATAGTTTTAACTTTTATTCCAATATATTTTATAATTCTTTAAGTAGCTACGTGTTACTATTGAGGTTAGTAAATATTATTAAAATTTGCTTTTTGCCTCTCATTGCAAAGTTCAGATAGTGAAATCTAGTGTGATTTTTAACAAGAAATACAAACAAGGGTTTCTCAGTGTATTACAAGTTCAAAAATGGTTATTTCAGCCTCTGTATGTGAATACAATATGCATTTTTTACCGCTTGTGCGGATCAGAAATAACCATTTTCGAGCTTGTAATAGTTAAAAAAATATAACATTTCGTGAATTTTACAATTATCTGTCACTTTAACATGAACGCGCGAACACATTTTTCCATTTAGTCTATTCTAAGCAGGTATATATGTGGATACAATATGCATTTTTACTGCCTATCCGGATCAGAAATAGCTATTTTTGAACTTGTAATGGTTAAAAATATATAATATTACTTGAATTTTACGATTATCAATATGTCACTTTAATATGAACGCGTGAACACAGGACATTTTTCCATTGGGTTTATACCAAACAGGAATACATGTGAATACAATATGCATTTTTACCGCCTATCCGGATGAGAACCAACCATTTTTGAGCTTGTACTAGTTAGAAATATCTACGATTTTGTGAATTTTATGATTATCTATCTGTCACTTTAACGTGGACGCCCGAACACAGGGTATTTTCCAATTGGGTCTACAATAAACGGGTACATATGTGGAACATCTATGTATTTTTTACGGCTTACCCCGTTCAGAGATAACCATTTTCGAGCCTTTGGCGATGAGAAATCTATTATTCTTCCCTATTTTGACATCATAATGACCTTGCGCGAACTAAAGACATTATTCGTTAGGACTCATATTTTTTGGGAGTTATTTTTGCACCTATCAGAAACTTTTTAGCCCTACCCAAAAATGAAAGCAAAATATTTGATTTTTTTCATACGCCCTAATGAGGGCAGTACTCTCAGCGCGTTAGTTGCGTCGCTGTTAGCATGCGTCAAAATCCAACAGAAATGGTTCACGCGGTCATGAATGTTTACGTTCGGAGCGAGCGAATGTTGTGTTCGATTTAAGTGAAGGCCATTTAGGACCAGATCCGAAACCGCACTTAAATGAGATTCCCATTGTACTTTCTTTAAACAGCTATTACGTTGACATTGACTTATTTGCTGAAAAGTGACCGATTTAACAACGGCCGGAATTTACACATAATAAAAATACTCAACACTTTTTTAAAAGTTAATATTGGTTTAAATGAAAGTCTTGTTATTTTTACTTTAGAATTATACGTACATATAACATGTGGATCTAGTCATCCAAGACATGAGGTTTTATTAATTTATAAACTCAACAGAATCGCCGAAATGTGATGCAAATGTAAACTTCGGCCGCTAAAAACAAATGTCGGAGAAACTGTTTCAACGAGTTTTTATTTACGTATACACGTAGTTAATTAAAATCGTTTAGGGTGGAATCATAGTTTTTGAGATAAGCTTTTCAAAGAAAATGATAAAAATATTCATTATATTCATCTTATTCATAGTAAATTTTCCTGAAGTTCATCACTTGTATATGGGGAACAGAGAAAAGTGTATTTTTCGGATATTCAGACTAACTTTATAAATTCCCCTATTGAAAAATATCAGGTAGGAAACTGTATAGGAAACTATATGTTTCTAATTTTGCTGTAATGATTCACATATATAGGCGTTTCCACGAAGTGTAATTTTCCGTGAAAAAAAGTTGAAAATAAAGTTTGGAGTATATTTCTCAATTTTTCTTCACAGAATTTGCATGCATCAAGAAATTCATTTTTCATATGATCTATTAATTTGCGTGTGCGCACAAGTTACAAGAATATATATTTTTTAAATTAATTATATTTTTTATAACGACATAAATGGAGAACAGAAAATCATTTTAAGTTGGTGTTTCTGGTTTTATGTACAGGATACTGCCTATTGTAGTGTGAGTAGATAATATTGTTTTCCGAAGCCGAAATACAGCAAAGAGAGTACAAAAATTGATCATATCTTGATGCATTATTGCACTGCAATATTGACTTACTCGTAATTCATGGTAAGCTTCTTCGATCCAACACACTGTTTCTTTTTCGTAAGCATAGAAAAATGTGTTTTGAGAAGTCTTGGAGTAAAGTACGATGACAGGGCTGGGGAAGGGGGGAGGGGGCTTTTTTGACAAAATCAAAATGTTCGATATTTGAATGTATACTTTGACAATTTTAGCAGCAGATCATTTTCCTTATTTAGTATCTGCCGGACGTCTAAATCTAATAAAAAAATCGAATGATTTTTTATCTGGGTAAATGCGCGCACTTTCCACACCTACAGATGTTGGAGGGGACATTTGAATTGTAAAAATAGTGACACAACTTTTATATTTTTTTGTTGAGTTAAAAATCAAATCACAATGTCAAATCCATGAAATTTCAGTAGTTTATTCTCTATTGTACTAGCATGTTTTTTCTCGTAATTGTCAAACATTGCGCAGAAAAACTGTAAGCATGCAAAGCATTCAGTTTGTAGCTGATGACAAATATTATATAGGTATATTGTTGGGATTTGGTCCCACTATTATATGTTATATCTTTCTATGGGGATTTCTGTAATGACTGTAAGCTTTTGTTTCTATTTCAGGGAGTCAGTCTGTAAATTTGCATTCAATCTAACTTGCATTTTAAGTATAGGTTTACTTATAAAATCATGGTGACCGAAAAATGACACTTTCCGTAGAAAAGCCCATATATGTTGTGGTTGCCACAAGTTCATACACACACTACTTTGCGTACAGATGCTTGCGCGCATGAGCTTGTCTCCCGGCGACCGTACGATACGAGTCGCTTCTCCTTGACTGTGATGTTGTCGGCCGGAGCCGAGAATTCGACCACGAACGTATGTAGTTCGTTTCTCGAAATCAAGGAGACCGATGTAAGGTCTGACGTGTACAATGGAGACTATTTTCCGGAACTTGTAGTTCCAGCAAACTCGGAACTACTTGTTCTAGTAAACTCGGAACTACTTGTTCCAGACAATTGACTGTATCGCCCTCGGAGCGTTCGGCAGAACAGGGTCGCTGCCAACACCGTAAGAGTTACAAAGGTAGTAGTGAAGCACTATTAGGGCCGCACTATGTCTCTGGACAAACAGTCTCTCCTCGTTGGGCTTGGTTGGATTTTTGACAGAAACGGTAGATCGATGTAGAAGCGCAATGTGTCAGCGAGAAACTGTTGATTCTCCCTGACCCATCTCTCTCTTCTGCATTCTCCTCCTTCTGTCAGATAAGACCCGTAATTTATCAACAATATGCTGCTTGATTTCAGCAGCTTTGACTTGTTCAGTGTGTTTGTAGATCCTTAGATCCTCAATTCTTGGGCAAACTTTCGAACCCTTTCCGTGAACGGACAACCAGATACCGCATGACCTAGTTTTGAATGCTGTCGAAAAGAATTGGCAGAAAATTAAATTGCACACCAAATTACCTCTAGAATTTTTCTCAAAAATCTTAAAATTTTGCCTAACTAATGCTTATTGCTCTTTCCAAGAGGAATTTTATAAACAAACTTTTGGTGTTCCCATGGGTTCTCCGATATCTGCGGCTGTCGCAGATCTCGTAATGGAAGAACTAGAATCTGAGATTTTGAATCGCTTTTTACCACACAAACCTTTATTCTTTTTTAGATACGTAGACGACGTCTTATCCTGGTTACACAAAGACTTAATCATTGAATTTAAAAACACTTTTAACAATTTTCACAAAAGGTTACAATTTACAATAGAACGTGAATCAAATAACAATATTAATTTTTTAGATGTCTCTATCACTCATGTTGATGGCCTGATTATAATCAATTGGTTCAGAAAAACCACCTTGTCCGGTCTTTACACCAATTTTAGATAAATAACTTATCCACCATACAAAAATAGCGTTATCAATAGCTTCGTTGATCGGGAAATAAAACTATCACACCCATCTTTTCATGAAAGCAATTTAAAAATAATAACCAAAACTTTGGAAGATAATGATTTCCCACTTGAATATGTTAACAAACAGATAGAACGTCGTCTACAAGTAGTAACTATTAAAAATAATATTAACACTAATTACAATAGCCAAAACAATGACTTCAACCTGGACCAAATCATAGTCCTACCATACTGTCCACTAACTTCAAAATTCGATACCAAATTTCTTAAAAAATACAACTTCAAGCCAGTTTGTAAACCCATGAAAGATGCGTTAAAATGTTTCAGTAATCAGAAGGATTTAACGCTTATTGATAAGAGTACTGATACTGTATACAAAGTTAATTGTAAAGACTGTAACAACCGCTATATTGGACAATCTAAAAGATACATAATAACGAGAATGAAAGAACATAAGAGAGATTGTGACAATCTTATCAAAAAACCGGTTTATCTAAACATGCTATAGAACATAAACATAACTTTGATTTCGACAACTATACTATTTTAACTAAAGAATCTTCATACTGTAAAAGAATAGTTATGGAAATGTTTTACATCGTCAAAAATAACAACAATGTAAATTTAAAATCGGATATTGACGGTATCAGCGGTATCTACAATAGTCTCATATTATTAACGAATCGCTAATAATGTAAGTCTTCGTATCTTGTCATTATAAGACCGTATATTCTTATACCACTGACGTTACAATCAACATACCAACCCTGCTTCATTATGTATGCGTCTCACTCTGTACGTTTACCTTCGCACTTCGCCTATGGTATGGCACAGAATGAACGAAGTTCAAAATGTTTTTATTTATATTAATTTATTTATAATACTGTGTCGAGCCTATGGGCGAAGTTGCACATTATACGAAGTTGGATTATTATTCATAACTTTTTATATAAAAACAAACTTTTTTTAACTTTTAAACTACAAATAAATTTTAATATGTCAACATAATTCACTCCAATTTAAAAAAAAACAACAACACATATAATTCACAGGTATTTCTAACATTTATTGTAATTAATCTTCATTATTTTTATTTTACTCAACTAATTGTGAACCGGTGTAACTTCATATTCATAGAATCTCAAAAAATTGTACTGTAATTTTATAGGTAATGATCACCACCATTTTTGTTCTGAAGAGGACTACCGAAATTTTGAGGGAACTCTCAATCTAATAAGAATCTTTGACCAGTAGTGAGCAAAACTTACACCATTTTATCAGATGTTATGTAGTCAATCACACACTGAACATGGGACGCATTCTGTCTTGCCCATCCAATCTTATTGTTTAGTTAATGCAAGCGTCTTTTGGTCTTTCGTAGTCCTTCCCTTAACATGTATCCTGGGCAGCTCCAACAAACCCCCATTGCCCATATCAGAAACCTCTCATGCATGCTTTCCACTTTCCTATGTTCCTTCCATCCCCAGACCTCCACTCCGTAACACAACACCGCCCAAACCAACCCATCAAACAACCAATCCCTCATTCTCCAGTCTTCATTGAACCTTCTCTTTCCTATATCCCATACATGGCGCATTACTTTACTCGCACATTCGATTCTTTTCCTCACCTGCACCTCGTTTCCCCTTCCTGCCTCAAACCGAAAACCTAAGTAACAGAACTCCTCCACACTTTCCGCTGTTTGTCCGTTCATCTTCCAAACGCAACCTGTTTTGGTCTTTCTACTTCTGAAGCACATCATCTTGGTCTTCCTTACGTCCACCGTCAGTTCTTTTGTTCCCACGTACTCTTCGAAAATTCTTATGATTAGGTTCATCCCCTTCTCATCGTCTGCTAATAGAACTACGTCGTCCGCGTATGCTAGAGAGTATAGTTTTCTATTACCCAAAATCGTCCCCCCTTTCCCTTTCTCCTTTAGCTTGTCTTCTAAGTCTGTTAGCAGCATATTAAATAGTAGCGGACTCAATGGGCACCCTTGTCTCAGACCTCTTCCTGTCCAGAAAACCTCCCCTTTTTCCCCCCTATCTTCACCCTGATCCTGGTTTCAGTCAAAATGTCCTTCATCCTCTCCACTAACTCTTCCTCTATTCCCCTCTCTTTCATTGACTGCCATAGCACTTTTCTATTCACTGAGTCAAAAGCTTTTTTAAAGTCTACGAACAAGGCGACTAATTTCCCTCTTCTTCTCCCTAAGTTTCTGTTAACCAAGTAGGAAATGTTATCTATTGTCCCCATCCCTTTTCTAAATCCCGTCTGATTGTGTGGGATACTTTTTTTCTCTTCTATCTGATTCTCTAACCTTTTTCTTAGAATTGCTGCGTATATTTTATAACCCACTGACATGAGAGTGATCCTTCTGTACTCTTCTACCTTCTTACCCTCCCCTTTCTTGACAAGCGGTACCACCAGCCCTGTCATCCACTCCTCCGGCCACCCTTCTCCTTTCCATACCTTGCTGCAGATCTTCCACATCCCTTCCCTAATCCCTAATAAAGTTCTTTATACCATCCTCTCCTGTAGCCTTGTTTCTTTTCAGTCTATCTATCGCCTCCACTTCTTCTCTTGTTATTTCGTTCCCTTCCTCCACTTCTCCCTGGACTATCCTCCTATTTTCCCCTTTGATCCTATTTTGTTCTCCACCTAACAGACCCGTAAAGTAATCCTTCCACTCACCCATTTCTATTTCTTCATTCACGCCCTTCCTTCCTCCTCTTTCCCTATTTATCATATCCCAGAACCTACCTTCTTTGATCGCTTTTTCTACTTCTTCCTTGTATTTCTCCTCTCCTCTTTGCTTTTTCCTTTCCAGCATCCTCTCATGTTCTTTTTTTCTCCTGTTGCACTCCGCCTTCTCTATTTCTCCTTTCCTCCATTTTCTTACACACTCTTTCATTCTCTCCTTACTCTGCCTGCATTCCTCGACCCACCAGCCTCTCTTTCCCTCTTCTCTTCCTTCTTTTATACCTATCTCATCCCTTACCTTCTCAATCGACCCTTTCAACCTTTCAATTAACGAGTCTACTCCCTCCTCATTTTCATACCTAACATTCTCCTTTTCCATTTTTGTTTAAACTCTTTTAATTTATGTACCCCCAGACTCCCATTTTCGTGTTCCTTTCTCCCCCTCTTTCCTTTCTCCCTCTGCTGCGCTTATGGACGCCACCTTTCAGTGTAGCTATTACTGGGAATTGCTCGGACCCTATCTCATTCCCCAAATTCATACTGCATATCATATTCCTCATTCTTTCTTCCGCCAGGATGTAGTCTATTACTGTTTCTCCCTTACCTATAAATGTGATCTCTCCTTTCTCATCTCCTTTCATATTGCCATTACATATAAACCATCCTGTTTCTCCTATTACGTCTAGTAACCTCCTCCCCTACCGGTCTATCTCCCTATGTTTGGAGCTCCTTATATAGGCCTCCTTTTCTTCATTCCAAGTCCCTCCCCCTTGCTCTTCAGTTCAGGCATTCAAGTCACCTCCTATCAAAACCATCTCTTCCTTCTTTTCCTCCATCTACCTCCTTATTACTCTCCAATCTTCCTCTTCTTCTATATACACAAACCACCGCTATTTTACTTTTCCAATTATAATCCTTCTTACCATTGTTCCATCCTTTTCCTCCCTGTCCTTCTCTGTTCTACCTTTTACTGCAAATTCTTTCCTCACCCCTGAGACCATGCCGCCCATCCGTCTACCTTTAACGTGTTCCTTTCTTGCTTCTTGCGTTGTCCACACATACCCTTAAGGTAACATCTTTTTCATCCCCTTCCAATCCTTCTCATCCGCCCAGGTTTCACTCATCATAATCACATCCCACTTTTCTAACTTCTGCCAGAAACCTTCATTCTTGTTCTTCAAGCCTGACACATTCCAGAAAGCTATTTTCACGTTTTTCTCCTCCCTTCCCTCACCTATCCTCCTCACTTTTCTTCCGCCTTGTCTTTTGGAAACCCCTCTGTTTGATCTCTGATCTCTTTTGCATCTTTCTTTCTTCTACCTCTCTCAACTCTTTTTCCCTTCTTCCTTATTTCTTCTAATTCCTCGTCCCAGGACCACTCCTCTCCATTTATCCATAATCTGTCTCTCCGTATCCATTTCATGCACCCCTTTTTCCTCTCTAACCATGCTCTCTGCTCTATTTGCTATCTCCTTTTCCTCTCCCTCCATGTCAAATCCTCTTCAATTCTTTCCGTTCTTCCTTTCAATAATTTTTTGTTCTCCATAATTTTCTTTTTCTCCTCCTCACTCCCTACTTTTACTATAAACATTCTTTCTCTTCCTTCCTTCGTCATTCCTATTCTCTTAACTCCTTCTATCGTTACCTTAATTCCAATATCTCTCAGCAGATTTTTGATTTCCACATCCTCTGTTTCACTCTCTCCTTTCAATCCTTTGACTACTATGTTATTTTTCCTGTTCGCGCTTTCTTCCCCTTCCAATATTCTTCCAATCTCACTCAGTCTTTTCTTCAATCTTTCATTCTCATTTTTTTAGTAATCACTCTCTTCTACTTTTCCCGCACTCTCGGTTTCCTTCCCCATATGCTCATTCCTGATTTATAATTTGCTTGCCCGTTCTTCCAACTGTTTTATCTCACTATTTCCCTGTTCGTAAACCTATCTCTGTCTATTCTCTATTTTGTCTAGTTTACCCCATACGTTGTCTTTCTCCTCTTTCCAGAGTTGATCCCACTTTTCTCTTACTTTTCTCACTTCCGCCCTAACGTCTTTCCCCGGCCTATTCATATCATCCAGTCTCTTCCTTGTTTCCTCTCTAAACCCTTTTATGAGGTCTTCTAGCTTCTCAAACATCCCCTCATCCGTCCCGGCCCTGGTCGGTGTCTCCAACGTCTCCTCATCGCTACTATCAATTTCTTCCTTCTCCCCACTAACCGCGCTCTCAACATCGTCAGCTCTTGTTTCATCCATTTCCTGCCCTCTGTCACCCGTTTGTGGACTTCGTACGGTCGGCATTCCTACCTTACCAAGTAGTTCGCGACGTTTCCCGCTCTTTACTCGCCTACCTCTTGCCCCCCCCCTTGCCCGACAACTATTTTTCTACTCCTAACCTCAAAAAATTCGCACGCTCCAATTTCCCTTTCTCACAACTTACTTTCACCCTTTACACCCTTGCCTTCACTCACACTTCTTCCTTTGCACCTGATCTCCGCACTCACTGCTCTTTCTGCATGCACACACGCTGATTCCCTTCACCGAAGCCAAAAAACCCAACGGTTGACACAAAAGAGTTCTCTCACGATCGGTACCGAAAACGGAAGTCATTAAAATTAAAATTAATTACTCCAATTAATTTTAAATCCTTTCAATTAAATATTTTAATAAATTAAAAATTATTTCGCAAAATTTTTGTTCCAAAAAGTTTTGCAAAAAATGTATTTTTTCAAAAAATGTGTTCACAGATTTTTTCTACAAAATTTCTTTTGTAAACAATTTTATTAGAAAATTTGTTTCTTTCAAAAAAATTTTTCGTAGACAATTGAGACGTTAATTGAAGTCTTAACAGAACCTGAAAACAAAATATGTTAAAATTTTGTAAAGAAATTGTTTTGGAAAAACAATTTCATACAAATAAATGTCATTGAAAAATTAAAAAAAAAAGTATGTAAAAAAATTGTTTGCAAACTGTTTGAATGCTTTGTTTCGAAAATTTCGTCATTACAAGTGAAGGG
Source organism: Andricus quercusramuli (assembly GCA_932178445.1). Classification (NCBI taxonomy): domain Eukaryota; kingdom Metazoa; phylum Arthropoda; class Insecta; order Hymenoptera; family Cynipidae; genus Andricus; species Andricus quercusramuli. The sequence goes on from CAKNXH010061244.1 coordinate 18,978, forward strand.
TATTGCAGCCAAAGCAAATAAATTTCGCAAAGATATGCCCGTGCTTAGAGCTTTTATTTACGTTTTTTTAATCGTGCTGGTCGACATATACACTTAGTTAACTTTAATCACCCCCTTTAGGCCACCGTGCCGGGGGTTCTTGACCAAGTGGGGGTGGCAGGAGTACATTTTCCGAAAGCACTAATTGCCCTCTACAATATGGTGAAGATTTCATTGCGCTGGCTAACGACAGGTGAATATTGAAAAACTTGAACGCTAAGAATCCATTTTTATCGCACGTTTGAGCGACTTGGCGTCGAAAGGAGGTCCATTCCTTGATCATCTATGTCTAAGTTTTCATCTCCAGTCACTTTTCTCCTTCTGGCTTAACACCTGACAAAAAATGCAGTGGGGTCTCGGACTATCTTGGACTAATCAGTTATGTACAGCGGCGGACTGGGCGCCCAAGGCCGCGGGTGGAGACAGGGTGGAAAACGAAAACTGATTAGAAAAAATCAATAAAGAAGTAATTTCTTTATTTTTCTGTTATTTTTTAGTGAGAAATCACATTTAATTCATTTTTAACTGAATTTCGAAGCAAAGGGCCTAGCTGGGTTTCCATATAAAAACGGCCCCCAACCCAAATGAGATTTCATATAAACTATTCGATGGCACTCGATTTAAGATTGTTTTTTGCAAATTTTCAGCTTTATAGCCTCTATATTGGATGAGTAATCGTTGATTATGCTAATTTCGTTTTTCGCTATTTTCAGCTGAACTAATCATCGGAAAAGTTTGAAATAATTCACAGCACTTCTTGAAATCAAGAGACGTCTCCATGAATTTTTCGCAATGTTTTTCGTGCGAAATTCGCAAAGAAAAACAATTGCAAAAATTTTGCAAGCAATTTTTTCACTAAAAAAATCTTCGAGCAAAGCCGAGTTTTTCACCATCAATGAGTTCCCCACGGACGCATATATCCTCATTTTTTCAGATTTTTAAACAATGTTAAGTGTAGTGTATATATAAAGACTTCATGAATATCCTATTATCACCTAAACTTGAAGTTATTATCGATTAATTATCAATTGTTAGCATGATAATTAATAACATCATAGTGTTGGATTATTATTATTTTTGTTGTTGTTTTTATAATAACAGTAATAATCATTATTATTGATGATTGTACTCGTTTTCACCTTCTATGAAGTAAAGTAAAGGGCGTGTTTTTTTCTTGTGGTTTCCCAATTAGGCCTAATCCACATGGATGGATGTATGGATCAATGAATGAATTGATAGATGGATTAATGAATGAATTGATCGATGGATGAATTGATGAATGTATCGGCGGAGGGATGGATTTTTAGATTATCTTTTGATGCATTTATTTTTCGTTTTTTTCGTTTTTTCGTCTTCCTTTAGAAATTCTCGATGGACTCGTTTGTGTTTCTATCGTTAAGTCCTTCTCTGGTGGTTCTTCTTCGCCTGAATTCTCTTCTTCCTCAGTTTGTGACAGTTTGCGGATGGTAGCTTCCATTTCTTTCTCTCCGCCCTCTTCCTCGGAGTCGCTCAAAATTTCGGCAACGTTTGCGCAGTCCTGACCATTGTAGTTCATGCAAATGACGGAACATTTCAACCCTGCTTTCCTGTAACCACATCCTAAGCTGCATCCTTTTTTGCATTTGCAGGAGATGAATTCGAGAAGAGCCTCAGGAGCAGGATCTTGGGTCGTTGTAACTAGAGTAAGGCCAGTCGTGCTTGTCTTCCGTCCTCATTCTTCCAGATTCTTCTGAACACCACACCAAGTTTGAATCTGATGGTAAGTTCGGAATGAATGTTGTCGTGCTGCTGCGGTAGTGGATGGAACAGATGCAAGAGTCAATTTGCTTCTTGTCACTGGTCGAGTCACAACAACACAAGACCCTGCTCCTGAGGCTCCTCTCCAATTCATCTCTTGCAAATGCAAAAAAGGATGCGGCTTAGCATGTGGTTGTAGGAAGGCAGGACTAAAATGTTCGAGATTTTGAGCGACTCTGAGGAAGGACGAATAAGTTTCAGGCGAAGAAGAAGAACCACCAGAGAAGGACTGCACGATAGAAGCACAAACGAATCCATCGAGAATTTCAAAACGAAGACAAGTCACCTGATCAGAAACTTTAAAATAAATAGATCAAAAGATGATCCAAAAATCCATCCCTCCAACGATACATTCATCAGTTCATCCATCCATCAAGTTATTCATCAATCCATCCATCTATCAATTCATTCATTAATCCATCCATTCATGTGGATTAGGCCTAATGGGGAAACCACAAGAAAAAAACGAGCCCTTTACTTTACCTAATAAATGGTGTGGGAACGAGTACAGTTATCAATAATAATAGCTATTTGTGATACAAGTGCGCAAAATAGGCTATTGCCAACGAGTGTAAATTTGTCAGCATGAGCCGGAGGCTCGAAGCACGAGTCGGAGGTTAGCGCACGAGCAAAGCGAGTGCGAAAACGAGGACGAGTGCGAAGAGCTGAAGGCGAATGCTGAAATTACACGAGTCAGCAATTGCCTGTGCGCACGTGTATCACACGCTATTTTTTGCAACAACCTTCCGAGAAAGTTGTTAGGAGGTGGTAACGAAAAATACTAATTTAATATTGTTGAAAAAAAATGTTGTGAAAAAAATGTTGTGAAAAAAAATTTTGAAAAAAAATTTGTGAAAAAAAATTTAGAAAAAAAAATTTTTGTGAAAAAAAATTTAGAAAAATGAAATTTTGTGAACAAAAATTTTGAAAACAAAATTTTGTGAAAAAAAATTTTGAAAAAACATGTTGGGATCAAGAATGTATGAAAAAAAAAATTTGGAAAAAAAATGTGTTGGAAAAAAATGTTGGCATTTATGCTCTTTTGGCCCCCCCTGGGGGGGGGGGGATACGAAGCCCTGAGAATGAACTTCAATCATTAAAACACTGAGCTAATTAAATTAAATTTAATTGCTACGTTGCCCCCGAATTGTCGCGATGCGGAAAGTTGCTTATCTGCAAAGTGCGCATGAGCGTACATTCCGCTGATGTGGAAAGTATATCAGAATCGAACTGCGCATGCGCCAATAATATTCCCGCATTGTTATCCGGCATGAGTCACTTCGTGTATAATTTAGCTACATGGAACGGAGTACTTTCGAGGTGGGTGTTGCAAAAAAATTATTGCCGTCATTATAAAAACAACAATGATAATAAAAATAGTTCAATATTATGAAAATATTAATAATAATGTTCACAATTAATAATTAATCGATAATAACTTTAATTTCAGGTGATAATAGGGCATTCATGAAGTCTTTATATATATATATATACTACACTTAACATTGCACTTAACTCTAAAATTATTTATTTCACAAAAAAAATGTGTTAAAGGAAAGTTGTAGTAAATATCCAATATAATAATGTCTTTAAGTATCGTCCACATCGTTGAAAATTCTGAAAAAATTAGAATGTATGCTTATTTGGGGAACTCATTATTCGTGAAAAAGGCGGGTTTGCTTACGGATTTTCTTGATCAAAAAATTGCGTGCAAACATTTTTGTAATTTTTTTCATTGCGAATTTCGCACCAAACAAATTTACGAAAAATTCACGGAGATGTCTCTTGATGCTGTGTACTGTGTACTGATGTACTCTGATACGAGATCCCACTTGGATTGGGGACCGTTTTTATATAGAAACCCGGCTAGGCCCTTTTTAGAACTAAGTTTCCTAAGGGGCATCGCACCAAGGGGGCGCAGGTGGAATCCCACCTGGAACCCAGCCTACTCCGCTGCGGGGCATATATTTTATATGAATGATCTGAAGATCTATGCTTCTGGGGCAGAGCAGCTTAAGAGTGCTCTGAGGACCGTCGAGAGATAAACGCTTGAGATTGATATGGACTTTGGATTAGTCGAGTGTACCAAGATTCATCTGGAGCGAAGACGACTTTCTTGCGTTCCCGAGAACCTTGAGCTCGTGGATACAAGTGCTGTTAGACACCTTACAAGGGGGCCTTTAGGTCTGCTTTTTTTGTTTTAATTAATACTCTCCTCAATGAAAGGTACTTACCAGAGGTTTTCTGAGAAAAATCAAGAAGACGCAATTTTGAACCATTTTCGAGAAAAATGCATTTCGAAAATTTCGAACGGATGGTCATCGAGCCGGTGTAGAAGTATTTCGAATCGTCGGTAGCTCCCTGGTAGGGCGCTCGGCTGATGGCCGCAAGGTTGCGCGTTCGATTCTCACTATCCATACTTTTTTTTTATTCATTAAAATGCTTGTTCATTCTATTTTTGAATAACATTTGATAGAATTATACCATTTAATGATCATTTATTCCTTATTTTCAATAAAAACTCCTAATAGTAGTGTTTTTATTACCACTCGTTTGGAAAATTGTGCATTTCATTAAAATCATTTATTCTGCAATAGTTTCCAGTATCTTTATTATTGAATTAAAGTAGGAACAAAGTGAAAAAATACACTTTCAATACACTTCTGATTCTTGTTAGTAAATATCTATGAAATGAGTCACTACATCCACTGGCATTTCGTATTTATTATTTAAATTTTTATTTCAGATACTTCGTTCCAACTTTGATTTAATAATATAGATATTAGAAACTATTGAATTATAAAGAATTTTAACAAAATGCACAATTGTCCAAACGAGTGGTTATAAAAATACGATTAACAGAGTTCCCATTGAAAATAAGGAGTAAATAATCATTAAATGGTATAATTTTATCAAATTTAATTCAAAAATTGAATAAACAAGCATTTTAATGAATAAAAAAAAGTATGGATAGCGAGAATCGAACGCGCAACCTTGCGGCCATCAGCCGAGCGCTCTACCAGGGAAAATCGGTCAAAATTGCGTCTTCTTGATTTTTCTGAGAAAACTTCTGGTACGTACCTTTCATTGAGGAAAGTATCAATTAAAAAAAAAAAAAAAAAGCAGTCCTACATATATTTCGCGGTTATATTTACTATATTGTTATTCACATAGACTCACGCTTAAGTTATATTTATTTTTACAGATACACATGAACCTATGAAAAATCGAAAGAAATTTTGCGGCGGGATTCGAACTACCTAACACCTATCGAACGCAACTTATCCCTAACCACTACGGCTAACTTAACACATTGAATATTTTGCACAAATGTCAGTGAAAAGTCAAATTTGAATCCGCGCTCATTTGTTCATTGCCGGTGACCGCGACTCCATTCAGATTGATACATATACCACTTCACCTGAGCATCCAATGTGACTGTACATTGTGAAAAGATAGATATGTAGAAGGCAGTCAACGAATTCTTCGACAACTTATAAATCAGTTATTCGTTTCTGTGCTAGAGTTATTGTATTCCAAATCGTTTGAAATCTGGAGGACTTTTTATGAACAATTGAATGTTTACCTTGAACTTTGTCAAAATCTGCTGAATAAAAATTCGAAAACTGATGTTCCTAGATTGTCTTCCAATAATTCGATGACTTTTTTCACTTTTTCGATGAAGTCTGCGGTTCTTTAATCAAAATTATAAGAGTTTCTAAAAAAAAGTGGCCTATCCTAGAATGGTTGACTAGTCAAGTGAAGTTTCGATAACTTATTTTTTCCGTGTAAAGGTCCCCTTGTTAGTGCTGGAGAGACCTACTTATACCAAGAAGTGCCTGAGAGCCGCATTCAGGATATAACATTAGTGAAAGATGCTCTACGAAGCAAACCCGAGCTTCTCCCTCGACAAATTTGGTCTTAAAATCTGTTAGCGTTAAACACGATATCTGCGACTAACATGCTTGCTGTCCCGGTTCTACTCTATTAGTTTGTGGTGGTTCCATGGACGAAGCACGAGCTTACGGCCCTCAAAATCACATCGCCTAAGAGCATGCATATGAAGAAGAGTTTGCATATCAATTCGTCCGTTCTGCGCTTATACATTCCACACCGTAAAGCAAAGGCCGACAACTTTCGCGAACAGCTCCTCGACAAGAAAATGCACGAAAATTTTTACAGACATGTAAAAGATCAGTTCTTTTCGACGGAGCTATCGATTGCTTTCCTTAAATCATCTGGGCTTAATTCAGGCACAAAGGTTTCATTTCGCGTGTAAGGACGGTGTCATTCACACCTTACTATACGATCGCCGCATTTTATGTCAAAAGGTTTCAATGAGAAGGAAAAGGAGGAGAGTTATAAGGGAGCACACCTTTGAGGTGTGAAGCCATCACTGGTTCGTAACCTCGAAGTCATACCTGCGCTGTCTACTAACTAAACAAAGATATTCATAGTTCTTTGCCATGAAAGATAGTAGCAATGGCTGTGTGGTTTATGGTTTATATTAAATACGACACAGTTTAGCTCGTACATTTTAGGAATATATTATTGAATAATAACTGAATAAAATAATTGTTCCGTAAAGCATAAAATACGGAAAAATTTACCAAAAATTTAATGTGCTTTATGTTAGTTAATATTTAGTTTTTTAATGTGAACTACGGTCTAATTTGTTCACTTTTGTATGCCAAACAATAGTGTCGGAAAAAATTTTAATGGTGTTAATTCGTTATTGAGATATCGGTTACAAAATCTACACCTGATCAACCTCCAGATTTCTAAAGAAATCAGCAAATCAAGCTTTCTTCGATCGTCTTTTTATATTCAGAAATATGAGAGAAAACAAAGTTTTCTATTTTTTTTTTGGTCTTGCGATCCATTTAGAATAAAAAAATTAAAAAAAAAAAAGATTTCGAGTCAAAATTTCTTTTTATTAACGTTTCGGCCTCAACTGTGGGCCTTCTTCAGAAACAAAACATCTCAATGTGAACCTTTTTTTGAACATTTGGGAAAGTTTCCTTGAACTTTATCCCAATACTTTTTTAAAAAAAACTTTACAATGTTTTTAAAAAACTGCAGAATGCTCTGACTTTACAAAAATTTTTTTAAAAATAATGTCATTCACCTTGACGTATATTATGATTGACTCCGATTATTCATTAAGATGTTTTGTTTCTGAAGAAGGCCCACATTTCTGAAAATCTACACCCCTGTCTCCGAATGGGTGAAAGTTCAGTAAAGCATTAGCCTATGCTTCAAAGCACTCAAAATTACTCACTCTAGGATTTTCTGGGTACCTGATATCAAATCTGAAGTCAGATTTTCAAAATCGACCCAGTGGACGTGCATGTGTACTTTAGAGATAAGTAACTTTTCATCATACCTCAATCGAAAATTATATGCATGACTAGGGTCGAGACAATATACTGTTACACAGCGACAAAATAAAAATATTCCTAAAAATTCTTCAAACAAAAATTATACCAATATCAATAACCAGCACCCTTCAGGAAACCCACATCTTGGACAAAATCAAGGCCCGGTGGGAAATATCCCCAGTTTCCCAGTAGTCATCGTAATACGTAATAAAATCAGTTCGCAAAGCAAGCGGCAGGCGCCCTCACTTAAGGAGATTTATTACAATCAGAAAACGGGATGAAAGTTTCCGGCCGCACCGTTAAATATTTTGGTCTGAATTTTCACACACGTCATGTAAATATTATTCTGTTTTGCTGACCAGAGCCGCCTTTTTGAAAAAATGTTTATATTTTAATAACCGATAAGGTAAGTATAATAACAGTGACGGTCAGTGTAGCTGCTTGTGTGTGTGTTTTTTAGCGTGCCCTTGGACCCTGGTGAAACGAGAGGAGGCAGATACCCCGTAGCTAGTCGAATCAGCCGGAACGAATGGCCCTGTCATTGTTATGAGATTGAGGCCGGTATCATGAAAGCATGGCTTGATTCAATTCTAATTAGCAGAATTAATTTATTCCTATAATTAGAAGAAAGGGAAAAAATATTCATGAAAATCGGTTAACATTGGCAGTAATAATTAATGGAAATGTTAAAGTGCATACAAAATTATACCGAGAAAATTCATTCGTTACACACTTTTCTAATAAAAAGAATTGCAATTTTATAGCCTTGTCTCAATTTTAATTTGTACAACTATTTTTAATCAATTACAAGGAAGAACACGCTTTTCCATTGAATGAAACTCACAAATATGACGTTCAATTTATACTTAAAAAAGCCTTAATTATTTAATGTATAATTCACGGAAAAAAATGTATGACTAAATCAAAGATATTTATCTTTGACCTGATCACAAATATTTTTATAAACAAAGCAAAGACCGTATCCAATTAAAATTAGACAGTTTCTACACTTGAAGTCGCAGAATTTCTTACGGAAGAAGTATGTTGTTTTTAGAGGAAATTAGGCGATACGTATTTTTCCTATTTGCAACCAAAATTTCTTTCAAGAAGTTATGCGCATTTGAATCTTGTGTTTTGGTTTGCCAAAAACACAAATTTTTGTTTTTAAACCTCTATAACTTTTGACCCAATCGAGATATTATTGTCATGTTCTATTTGATTCTTATATAGCGTTTATCTTTTGTAATACGCAGGAAAATTTAAAGAAGGGCTAAAATTAACAAACTGCCGGCAGTTTACCTTAAAAAATTAAAACTCGATTATCTCAAAAAACCGACCCTAATATTGTTTGCTATTTTTTTTAATTTGTGCTTTGTTCAGGAATATACCCTGTAAGTTGTATGCGGGCTAAATAACTTTTGTGGCCAGGATAATTTTTGTTTTCATACAATCAATTTTTCTAGTTTTTCTCGCAAACAATGACACATAAAAAATGTTAAGATAAATGTTTGCACTTCTAAAAAAGTTCTATGAGAAACATATATTGTTCTTTAGCGATGTCTCAACATTTACAATAAAAATTGAAAACTTACGTTTTGAGGGGAAAAAATTCTCCCGACATTCGAAAATGTTTTACCTCGCGTAAAACTGATACTATATCTTCATTATATAAGCAGAATTTGTAAAAAAATGGGGCAAAATAAGAAAGGTGGGGTTTTTCAGAAAATCTGTTTTATTTTTTCTTCCAATTTTGAAAACGTGAAAAAATATTTTCTGCAAAGCCCCACCTTTTTTATCCTTCCACATATTTTGTTAAAGGCTTTGCTAATAGAAAAAAAGAATTCTATCAACTTTATGCTGGCTGAACCATTCTTGAGGCCGGGAGAATTTGTTTTCCTAAAATTGTAATTTTTACTGTTTCTCGCAGACGATGAGAGATATCGCAAAAGAACAAGAGTTATTTTTTATAGAACTCCGATAGACCTGCAAACTTTGATTTTAGCATATTTTCGTATCTATCATTGTTTGAGAGAAAAAGTAGAAAATTCTATCATATGAAAAAAATCTCCTGGCCAAAAACGTTATTCAACCCGCATAAAACTCACCAGATCCTTATCTTCTTGATCCTTATCTTGATCCTTTACTTGATCTGTGATCCTTGACCTCTATCCTGATCAAAGTACAAATCCAAAAATAATTATACATATGCAGTGTATAGTATCTGTGGGTTTTAAAGTATGATTTATCATCCATTTAACATTTTGTGTGAAAATTATAGCAAGAATAAAAACGGCTAATTGAAATAAAGATAAGTGGAATTATTACCAGAATTGGATGTTACATTTCAATTTTTACATTTTCCCAAAACTTGGATTCGAACTTGTAAACTCGTGAAGTGATAAATACCGAATTCAAAGGTATGAAAATCTGCGATTCGGGGATACATTTTCCAAACATTTATCCAAAAGGACGAATTTTCAAAAAGAAGTTAAATTTTCTACTAAAAAAGATAAATTTTCGACGAAAAATGTAATAGTTTATGCGTCAACGAAAAAATATTTTTATTTTAAATGAAAACAGTATAGTAAACAACATCCAAAACCGATTAATTGCCAACCAAAAAAGACGAATTTACTACAAAAGTGTTGAATTGTCAACGAAGAAAGATTTGTCAACGAAGAAAGATTTGTCAGTAGAGAGGGAACAAAAATTTTAACCAAACTCGCAACCAAACTGTTGAATTTTTCAAGTGAAAAAACAAATTTTCTACAAAACATTTGACTTTCAAACTTCAAAGATGAATTTTCAACAGAAAAGTTCATTGGCAACCAAAAAAAGACAAATATTAAACCAGATAGTTGAGTTTTTAGACAAATAGTTGAATTTTCAACAAAAAAGTTCATTTTCAACCAAGAAAGCTGAATTTTCTACGAAAAAAATGAATTTTCTGTCCAAAAAGACGAATGTTTAACTAAACAGTCGATTTCTTGTACAAAAAAGATCACTTTTTCACAAAATAGTAGAAATTTCGACATAATAATTGAATTTTGAACAAAAAAAGTTAAATTTTTTTTCAAATAGTTGAAATTCCAAACAGAAAAAGAGTAAACTTCATCCAGAGATGGGATGGTTCATTTGTACCGGCAATACCAAGGGGGATGAAGAAGGGGAATATACGTACGCGGGTATAGGGGGCACTGTCATAGATTACATTCTGGCAGAAGAAAGAAGAAGGAAGTTGATTGTTAAAATGGAAGTGAGCGACGTGATAGGCTCAGAACACTTTCCGGTGATCGCGACAATGAGAGGTGGTAACCCAAAGCGAGGTAGGGGAAAGAAGGAAAATAAATTGAAAATGGGCTCTTGGGGGGAGGAAAAGTTAAGAGAATTGAGAGAAAAAATAGAAAACGAGGAAATAGGATGTTTGGAAGAGGAAAGAGTAGACAAGCTGCTAGAAAATCTCAAAGGAGTGATTGATAAAGTAAGGGAAGAGTTGAGGCCAAGAGAAGAGGAAGAGGGGTTTAGGAGAGGTTAGTAAGATGATGAATGCAGGGAAAGTAAAGATAGGATGAAGGAAATGATAATAAAGGAGAAAAGACTAAAGGAAAAAGAAAGGTACATGGGAGAGGTGGAGAAAGCGGTAAAGGAAGGGAGGGAGTGGGAAGTGATAAACAGGGAAAGATGAGGAAGGAAGGGCATAAATGAAGAAATAGGAATGAAAGAGTGGAGGAAGCACTTCAAGGGGCTGTTAGGAGGGATGGAAAATAGGATAAAGGGAGAAGGAAGAAAAGCGGTAGAGCGAGATGAGGACAGCGAAAACGAGATTAGTAGGGAAGAGGTAAATGAGGCAATTATTCGGTTACAAACAAATAAGGCAACAGGGGAGAATGGCTTGGAAAATAAAGCACCGAAATATGGGGGTTTAGGAGTGAGAGAAGAGATGTGGAAGATTTGCAATAAGGTATGGAAAGGAGAAGGGTGGCCAGAGAAATGGAAGACAGGGCTGGTAGTACCGTTGATTAAGAAAGGATAGGGAAAAAGGGTAGAGGAATATAGAGGGATTAAACTCTTGTCTGTGGGATATAAAATTTATGCAGAAGTGTTTAGAAAGAGGTTAAACAGGTGGAAGAAAATGGAAGTATACCACTCAATCAAACGGGTTTTAGAAAAGGGATGGGAACCATAGATAACATCTACGTGCTCAACTATCTAGTCAGTGGGAACCTAGGGCGAAAGAAAGGGAAACTAGTTGCACTGTTCGTCCATTTTAAGGCAGCATTTGACTCAGTCAACAGGAGGGTGTTATGGGCAGCCATGAAAGAGAGAGGGGTAGACGAAGGATTAATAGAGAGGATAAAAGAAATATTTGTGGAAACTAAGATAAGGGTGAAGATAGGAGACAAGAAAGGAGAAGAATTCTGGACAGGAAGGGGGCTCAGGCCCCCTTCAGGGGTATTCGGGGTATTACCTCAGGGTATTCGTTGAGCCCACTTCTATTTAGTATTCTTCTGGCAGATTTAGAGAAGAAGTTCAAGAGGAAAGGAAAAGGGGGAACAACGTTAGGAACAGGCAAAGTGTACTCACTAGCATATGTAGATGATGTAGTGCTAGTGGCGGATGATGAAAGAGGTATGAATCTGTTGATGAGAGTGTTCCAAGACTATGTGAGAGAAAAGAGTTTAACTGTGAATGTGAAAAAGACTAAGATGATGTGTTTCAGAAATAAAAGGGGAAGATCAGAGTATGAATGGAAGGTAAATAGCGTGGTGGTGTATTTGTTGGATGAGTTTTGCTACCTAGGATTTTGTTTCGAAACGAGAGGAGGAAGCGAGCTGCAGGTGAGAAAGAGATTAAGTAATTAATTTAAGATTAAGAGATTAAGAGAATGCGCGAGTAAAGTAATGGGACAAGTATGAGGTATAGGAAAAAGAAGGTTTAAGGACGACTGGAGTATGAGAGTATGGATGTTTGATGTCTTAGTATGGTCAGTGTTAAGGTAGTGAGAGTATGGAGAGTATGGAGAGAGAGAGAGAGAGAGTCGCAAGCGTTTAGAAATAAGAGTAGTAATTTAAGACAATATGCACAAATAGTTAATAAGATAGTGTAAGGCTTGTCTGTAAGAATACATATAATGTTTATGTAAAGACTCTCAAACCCGTGAAAGGGAGAGAGTATGAACAAATAAACAAAAATTCTTGAATTTTTGTAATTTACTTTAGTTTTGATACGGGCGTGAAGCCCATCAAGAGCTGCCCTGGCGCTCAAGCTATAAAGACTATTATGCCACACCCTTACTTCTTGACTCTCAGCAGTCGACCTCAGGCCTCTTGACGAAACCCAGTATGTCGAACACTGATCGCCTTTCAATTTCCTATGTTTCCATGAACTGGACTTCGAGGGTCTGTTGCCTAAGCCTACCTGATGCCGGGCATTGGCATAATACATGCAGGGATGTTTCGTCATCACTGCCGCACCTCCTGCACTCCGTCGTGGGTCTATACCCTATTTTGAGCATATGATAGTTCAAGTGATTGTGCCCTATCAGGGTCCGTACCACTGTCCTTATGTTTTTCTTGGGTAAACCCAGGATTTCCCCCGCTCTGTCCATCCTATAGGTATACCTCAGGATGGATTTCGCCTGACGGCAACCCTTGGTTTGTTCCCAGTATTCCCTGTGCTTTGTTCGGATCCAGTTTTTCATGGCCATCCCGACACTGCAAAACGCTATTCCCAGTACCGGTTCCGGTCCTACGTATTCGCTCGCTACGTCGCACTTTGCCAACTGGTCCGCCTTTTCTTTGCCCCTGATCCCCGTGTGACCAGGGACACATATGAGAGCCACTTTGTTTCTTTCTGCAAGTTGGTTTAATGCCTTTTTGCATTCCCAAACCAGTTCTGATTTTATGTCTGCTTTCCCTATTGCAGTTAGTGTCGCTTGGCTGTCCGAACAGATCGTGATCTATCTGCCAGCAGCGTTTTCCTCTATTAGTGTTTCAGCACAGCGAAGGACGGCCAGGACCCCTTTCCCTCTCTGGCTGTCATAAATTCCTGCTCCTGACCCTCCCTCTCCCCTGGAGCAATTCGTATACCAGATTTCCCCCTTTCGTTCTTTTATCTTGCCTCATCTGTAGAATCGGCAGTGCGCTGATATCACTCGGGAGTCTCGTATGTCTAGTCCCCGGAGTTCTTCTATTTGCTCTTGCCAGGCGGCCCATCGCGTGAGCCGCTCTAGCGGTTATCGTAATATGTAGGGGTTCCTCACAGAGCATGAATCCTATCGCCGCTGTGGGCGCAGTCCTCATTCCTCCAGTCAAACCCCTAAATGCTAGCGTTTGTAATCTTTCCAGCCTGTCCTGCATTGTTTTAAATTCCGCCCGTGGCCACCAGACCACGGCCACATGTAGAAGCCTGGGTTTCAAGACAGCAGAGTAGAGCCATGCAAGCATTTTAGGCCCTAGCCCCCACGTCAACCCAAAGACTCTCCTGCACATCCAAAAAGTCATGAAAAATTTCCTGCATTGGGTCTCCAGGTGCTTTGCTCAGCTCAGCTTGCTATCTAGGATTACTCCCAATTATCTAACCGAATCTGAAAACGTCAGCTTCCCATCACAGAATACAGGAGCGTCAGCTTTCGGAACTTTATAATTCCGCGTGAAAATGACCAGGTTGGTCTTTTCCGGATTTACCGAGAGCCCTGAGCTTTCGCACCAGAGCTCTACGATGCGCAGCGCCGTAGTGTCACGCCTACCCCGAAAGGGAAATGGCTTAATGGTATACATACATGCATATATATTATATTATTGTATATATTATATATTAAATATATATATTAATATCGTCTTTATTTAGCCTTCGAAGGAGGCCGTCCACTACAATGCACCACAGGAGGGGCGACAGGACACCCCCCTGTGGGCAACCCCGCGGAGCTATCCCCCTTACTAGGCCTTCACTCCATCTGGTTTCGAGTCTTCTTCGGCGTAGCATGCTTCCTACCAAGAATACTAGCTGGTCCAGCACGCCACATCTCAAAGCCTCTCGACAGATGACTTCTGGAGGAGTATTGCTGAAAGCACCCTCTATATCCAAGAAAGCGCCCACAGCATACCCCTTTTGTTCCAAATGCTACTCCAATTTTGCTACAACAGCATGAAGCGCAGTTTCTACCGAGCAGCCTGCCTGGAAAGCATGCTGCCCTCTATGCAGCGGGGAGGCCAAAAGAAACTCATCCCTAATGTATCTCTCGACCAGCTTCTCTAGCGTCTTCAGGATAAAAGATGGTAGGCTGATTTGTCGGAAATCTTTGGCGGCAGTGTAACCCTCCCTCCCAGGTTTGGGTATGAAGGCCACTCTGCCATCCTTCCATGCCGATGGCACCTGTTTAAGGGCTATACTTGCCCTAAATAATTTCCTCAGAGGAGGGACGACTAAATCCATGCCTTTTTGTAAAAGCGCTGGATAAATGCCATCCGCCCTTGGCGATTTAAAGGGGCAAAAGGACCCTACGGCCCATTCCACCTTTTTCTAATCAGTGACCTTAGCGGCGAAACTCCAGTCGGCCCTCTCCACCCCCTGGCCCCGGTCTTCCTCTTCTTGGTCGGTTCGGATTCGCTGAAAATCCGGGAAGTGAACTTCCATCAAGTGATGCGTTGCTTCATCTTCGGCAAAGTCACCATTATCGAGCCTTATGAGCCCGAGGCGAGCTTCCGGATTTTTCGCTAGGATCTTGTGGAGCTTCGCTGTTTCCGGAATGTTTTTTGATTCCTCGCAGAAGCCCCTCCAATCTTCCTGCTTATACTTCCTTATATTTTTATTATATTCGCACTGGGCCGTCTTATAGATGTCCCAGTCCGAAGGCAATTTAGTTCTATTTGCCCTATTGCACAACATTCTTGTCTTTCTACGGAGTCTCTCCAGGTGGGTGTTCCACCATTCTGCTTCCTTCCTAGATTTGATTGTGCTTGTAGGGCAATTGTTCTCATATGATGTTGTCAGAGGCCTTCGCAGAGAATCCGCGGCGTGCTCCAACTCATCAATGGTATCATAGCTTGTGGGGAATTCCGCAAGCCTCCCTCCGAGTTCCTCTTTATATGAGTCCCAAAGTGTATTTCTGGGGTTTCTGATATTAGAAACCACCTGTTTTCCTAGGGTTCATCGGATTTCATATGTTATTGAACATAAGAAAACATTGAAATTTACACTATTTCATCAAAATCTGCTTAAAAAATAGACAAATTGGCCTCATCCTGGGCTCATTTTATACAGAATTTTAAGAGCATTGAACCCTTTAAAGAAAAAGTTTTCTTAGCTCTGACATAATTAAAATTAAGATAACTTAATCAGTCATTAAAAAAGAGGTGAGTCCAATCTTTTGCAGGGCAGTGTATATATATATATATTCGGTTTCGGTTTTGATTCCCTTGGAATAAAATCGAAGGGCTTATGACAAAGCCACCGAACGCGTCCTTGGGTTGCGGATAGAGGGTCTCCGTACCAAGGGTTTCTGCTGAATATGGTTACAATAATTAATAAGCAGTCGCGGACAATTGTCCAGGGATGGTCCCGAAGGAATAACCCCTAAGCGAAAGTGTGAGAACCGTGCCGAAAGCTGCATGGCACCTGGGTGAGGTGTTTTTAACGGTGACTCTGGGATACCGGGCGACGTCTCAGAGTATCAGCCTTATCCTTGCACGCGGGGCTCTACAAGGATTGACAAACCCTTTCCCTAGCTGCTCGTGGGAACAACAATGAAACCAACAAACCACCAAAATGTTGTAGATGCGGTTCAACACGATCGAACGCGCAAAGCACCCGACAATGGATCGGCAAACAATGCCGATCATCCTAGAGTTCGGGGTGCTGAAAATAATTTAGATGGAAACACGACGACGAACCGGCGAAACGTTCACATTCAGTGGACGGATCAACTTAAGAATGACGTGCTAGACTGCTACGATGCCAGTATTATCCCTGTTCGCGGAGGCTTTATGGCGCGTATGCATACTCTGTGGTGCCAGAAACACCCAGAGCTTCAATACGTTTCGCATCAGTCTTTGCGAAATCAAGCCGACTACCTCCGGAAAAATGGATATGTACGCGGAACGCTTCCTCAACCGCTGCTTGAACAAGCTGCAGACGAAGATGAAACGACATTGAGGCCAACCGCAGAAAGCAGGCACCTTCTGGAAGATGATCACAATTTCAGTACAAGGTGGAACATCAACATGCAAGTTCCTCTTAAGCCCCAAGATCTGGCTGGAATGGATGCCTCCCTTCGTGGAGATATCTCGCAAGAGTCCGACCTCTGGACCATCAATTGCTCAGTTTATGGTGCTGCGAGAGCTTTGGCTGATTCAAATCGAAGGCTGAAACCGACGATGGATGAGAAGACCAGAAGACGCTTGCATCAACTGAACAAGAAAATTGGATGGGCAAGACAGAATGCGTCCCGTGTTCAGTGTGTGATTGACTACATAACATCTGGTAGACCGTTCACGGAAAGGGTTCGAAAGTTCGCCCAAGAACTAAGGACCTTGAATCACACACTGAACAAGTCAAAGCTGCTGGCAATCAAGCAGCATATTGTTGACAAAATAAGGCTGTTATCTGACGCAAGGAGGAGGATACAGAAGAGGGAGAGATGGAACAGGGAGAATCAACAGTTTCTTGCTGACCCATCACGCCTCTTCAGTGATCCCCCTGTTTTTGTAAAAAATCCAGCCAATCCCAAGGAGGTAGAGACTTTTTGGAGAGAGGTATACAAGATCTCGAAAACACTAGAGTTGAAAGAAGATACTGACAATATCATCCGTTTCAAGGAGTTTTGCGACAGCCTCATAAAATCTGAGGAGGAGTGCCCATCAGTCACTGCCGAAGAGGTGAAAAAAGCACTTAGAGGCACGAAGAACTTTTCCGGTGCTGGACCAGATTGTATTAAGAACTTTTGGTGGAAGAAGTTTACTTTTATACACCAACATTTGGCCCGCATATTCACCTCATATTTAAAGTCGGAGATGCCCATTCCGCAGTGGCTAGTGTTAGGACGCACTATACTCCTACCGAAAAAAGGCAACTTGTCCAGACCAGAGAATTACAGGCCAATAACTTGTTTGAACACACTGTATAAGATCTTCACAGCTGTCCTAAACAACAGGATCGTTCGACGAATTGAGCCTGTATGGCGAGAGATGTACGAACAACGAGGCTCGAAAAAAGGTGTAGCAGGCTGTCGAGAGAACCTGCTAATTGACAGGTGTGTCTGTAAAGACGCTGCCGCCCATCAGCGCGTCCTGTCAATGGCCTGGATTGACTACCGGAAAGCTTTCGATTCAACCTCTCATAGACTTATCATCTGTCTGTTGGAAAGTTTGAAGGTACATCCACACATAGTGAGATGCATAGAGAGACTGATGCCTCTTTGGAAAACTAGATTTACCATCTCATCTAGGAATCATCGTCTGACGACGAACAAGGTCACCTTCCAGAGGGGCGTCTTTCAAGGGGATAGTATGAGCCCTTTGCTTTTTTGCATCACACTTCTGCCTCTATCTCTCGCACTACGAAATTCTCCTGGATACCTCTGTGGCGACACTAATCAGCGTGAGCATAAGGTAACTCATGTATTTTATATGGATGACCTGAAGATCTATGCCGCTGATAAAAGCAAATTTCAAACTGCTATAAATATCGTCAAGAGCTACACAGGAGAGATTGGGATGGACTTTGGTTTGGACAAGTGTGCCAAAATTCATTTGAAGAAAGGAAAGATTACTGGCGTTCCCAAGGACCCTGAGCTTGTAGATATAAGTGTTATCAGACATCTTAACACTGGAGAGACCTATACATACCTGGGCGTGCCTCAAAGCCGCATTCAGGACGTAACATCATTGAAGGAGTCTCTCCGAAGCAGATACAAGCATCTTCTTAGACAGATTTGGTCTTCCAATCTGTCGGCGTTGAACAAGGTATCTGCGACTAACATGCTTGCCGTCCCGGTTCTACTCTACTCGTTTGGGGTGGTTCAATGGACGAAGAACGAGCTTAAGGCCCTTGATGTCACCACGCGTAAGATCATGCATATGCATCAAAGCTTGCATATCAATTCGTCAGTTCCACGATTATACATATCACGCCGTCAAGGCGGACGCGGACTTCTGAATCTCCAATGTCTTCATAACCGAATTGTTTTAAGTACAGCTTACATCTTTGCGAATGGCAGAGATCCTCTTCTAAAAATGGTCAGGAACCACGAGACGATTGGCGAAGGAGCGTTCCTTCAAAAAGCCGCTGAGCAAGCGGCCGAGACCCTTGGCCTAAATACTAACATCGGAAGTGAGGAAAGTGCATTACTCCATCTAGGTGTTTTACTTCTAGAAGCCAAAGTGAAGAAAGCAGAGGTTGGAAAATTTCTCCAAGAGCTGCTCGACAACCATATGCATGGAAACTTTCACAGAAATGTAGAAAAACAGTCCTTGTCGAAGGAGCAAACTTTTGCTTTCCTCAAATCATCAGGGCTCAATTCAGGTTGCAGAGGGCTTTATTTTCGCATGCCAGGAAGGTGTAATCTCCACCTTAGCATACCGTCACCGCATTTTATGTCGAGAAGTTCCCAGTGATAGATACAGAGCGTGTCATGCACACGCTGAGTACCTAGAACACATACTATCGGGGTGTCCAACCCACGCAGGAACAACGTATATCTATAGACATAATGCGGCCCTAAGATTACTTTATTACCACCTTTGTTGCTCTTACGTTGTTGGTCGCGACCCTGCCCTGCCGAACGCTCCAAGGGATATAGAGTCAATTGTCCGAAACGAGAAGTGCCAGATTTTCTGGAACTACGATTTTCGGGCAGCAGTCTCCGTTGCGCACTGGAGGCCTGACGTTGTTCTCCAAGACTTCGAGAAACGAACGATATTCGTGATCGAATTCTCGGCTCCGTCCGAATACAGCATCACTGCAAAGGAGAACGAAAAAGAGGAGAGGTATCAAGACCTTAAAAGAGAGCTGCAACGACTGTACCCAAAATATTCGGTGCGAGTAATTGTCCTTGTGATAGGTGCTCTCGGAGGTGCGAAACTATCACTGGTTCGTAACCTTAAAACCATACCCGCGTGCCAAAAATATGCCAAGGCACTTGCGAGATGGATGCAGAAAGCTGTCATCCTTGGGTCGCTTCGTGTCCTCAAGACGCACGAGGGTTTCGCCGGCCTGTCGTTGTGATTTCGACGTGCCCTGTGACCACCCATCTCACGGATGTGAGACGTGGCCATAGGTGTATTTTACCGCGGTTCAACTGGGGGCTATTGACATTTTCTTTTTAGATGGCAGTTGCTCTTAGTGGTACCCTGCGGTGGTTGTTTAACTTTTTTTTTTTAATTATATATATATATATATATATATATATATATGTATGTATATATATATATGTGTGTGTGTGTATGTGTGTATCTTGTTTCCTTGGGAATCGAACCGAAGGGACTATGACAAAGCCACCGAACGCCTCCTCGGTTCACCTATTGATGTCCTGGATTGATTACCGCAAAGCTTTCGATTCAACCTCCCATAGACTTATCATCTGTCTGTTGGAAAGCTTGAAGGTTCATCCACACATCGTGAGGTGCATAAAGAGATTAATGCCGCATTGGAAAACAAGATTTACTATCTCATCTGGAAAACATCGTGTGATAACTAACAGTGTCACCTTTCAGAGAGGTGTGTTTCAGGGCGACACCATGAGTCTTCTCCTCTTTTGCCTCACACTATTGCCACTATCTCTCGTACTTCGCCATTCCGAAGAGTACCTCTGCCGCAAACCTGGAAATCGAAAGCATAAGATCGCTCATGTATTTTACATGGATGATCTTAAAATCTATGCTAAAAATCAAGAGAAACTACATCTAGCTCCAGACATTGTCAAAGCGTACACCCAAGAGATTGGAATGGAGTTCGGGTTAGAGAAATACGCCAAGGTTTATTTGAAGAAAGGAAAACTTAATGGCATCCCCGAAAACCCTGAGCTCTTCGACAGATGCGCTATACGACACCTTGGCGCTGGAGAGACCTATACATACCTGGGCGTGCCACAGAGCCGCATTCAGTCCCAGTAGTACTCCATTCATTTGGAGTGGCTTCATGGGCGAAGGACGAGCTCAGAGCCCTCGATTTCGGGTCCCGAAAGGTTATGCACATGAACAAACGCATGCCCCTTGCGTCTTCTGTTTCGCGACTTTACATCTCACGTCGTCAAGGTGGTCGCGGAATACTAAATCTTGAATGCCTTCACAACAGGATTATTCTGGGTACAGCACATATAGTCGCAAATAGGCAAGACCCTCTTCTTAAAATGGTCAGGAAACACAAAGAAGTGGGCAATGGGGCGTTTGTGTACAAAGCAGCAGAGGAGGCTGCTTAAACACTCGGCCTGGACTTCAGTATCAGGGGTGAGCAAAATGCTCAAACCTTATCCATCTCGAGTACTCAATCCTGAAGGTCCGGATTAAGAAAGCTTTTTTCAAAAACTTCCGCGAGCAGCTCCTCGACAAAAGGATGCATGGCATCTTCCACAGAAATGCGGAGGATCAGTCGATGTCGTATGAGCTAACATTTGCTTTCCTTAAATCACCTGGATTGAAGTCAGGCACGGAGGGTTATATTTTGGCATGTCAAGACGGTGTAATTTCCACTCTAGCATACCGTCGCCACATTTTGAGCCAAGACATTCCCGATGATAGCTGCAGAGCGTGTCATGTATACCCCGAGCATCTATGATATATACTATCTAAAGTCGGCGACAAAAGTACGCGACCATCACTTTGATCGCTCGCAACTCGTTCAAAAAAAAATCGCAGAAACTTCTGGCCAGGTGAACGTGAATGATTAAGGCCTCCCGAATTGAAAGATATACATATCTTTCAATTCAATATACATGTATATTGTAGCTCTAAAAAATGTCTAACGATAGCGCTGATGTAAAACGTGCCAAAAACAATGTTTTGGAGGCACTTTTTTTAAGCCTCGACTTTCGAGGCGTACCAAAACGAGCTGGACGTCTTGAAAAATCTGCAAAAATTAGCAGACGCTCCTTAAGGTGTCCAGAATGCAACGCAGTTTTCCAAATTTTGAAATTTGAATTCGTTTACTAATTACAGACCGTTTTCCACCACGAAATACACCTTCACGCATATTTCGGGATTCAATGAGAACAGCCACCGTATAAAAAATGTTTAAAAAAGGTATCCATTTTATAACAATAGCGATAATAGTTATTACCTTCCTTCTGAGGTTCCTATTGTTGTGAAATGGATACTTTTTTTCTAACACTTTTTACACGGTGGCTATTCTCATTGAATCCCGAAAAATGGCTAAAGGTTTATTTCGCTAAATATTGATCTAATTTCCTTTTTTCAAATTGTACTTCAATCGCGTTACAAAACTGCACATCTTAAGCCATAAAACCACTTCCTATCATTATTTCTTTCCAAGATGATAGGTTTGTGGAAAACGGTCTGTCATTTGTAAACAAATTCATATTTCGAAATTTGGAAAACTGTGTTGCATTCTGGACACCTTAAGGAGCGTTTAAGAATTTTTGCAGATTTTTCAAGACGTCTAGCTCGTTTTGGGAAGCCTCGAAAGTTGAGGCTTAAAAAAAGTGCCTCCAAAACCTTGTTTTTTGGTACGTTCTACATCAGCGTTATCGTAAGAAATTTTTTAGAACAACAATATACATATCTTTCAATTTGAAAGACCTTAAATTTTCACGTTTACCTGGCCAGAATTTTCTGCCATTTTTTTTAACGAATTGCGAGCGTTCGAAGTGAGGGTCGCGTACTTTTGACGCCGACTTTAGTTGTCTAACTCATGCAGGAACGACCTATATCCAAAGGCACAATTGGGCACTAAGAGTGCTTCATTACCACCTCTGTCACTCTTACGGCATTAGCCCAAATATCGCTTCTCTAAACGCTCCTAGGGAAATAGAGTTAATTGTCAAAAATCAGAAGTGCCGCTTTTATTACATATTCTCGAAACAGGTTTCTGTTGCGCACTCAAGGCCTGACATAGTTCTCCTTGACTTCGAGAAACGAACTTTGCTCTTTATCGAATTTTCGGCACCAGATGACAAAAACTTCATAGCCAAGGATAAAGAAAAGAAAGAGGGGTATAAAGACCTTATAAACGAGTTGCGGCGGTCATACCCAGAATATTCTGTTAAGCTAATCGTCTTGATCATTGGCGCTCGTGGAGGTGCCAAGGGTTCACTGGTTAATAGCCTGAAAAGCATCCCTGCGTATCAATAAAAGGCTGAGACACTTGTGGGGAAAATGCAGAAGGCGTTCGTCCTTGGGTCGCTCCGTGTCCTCAGGGTATACGAGACTTTTATCGGATCGTCGTATTGAATTCGTCGCAGACTATAACCATCCATCTCACGGTCGTGAGACGTGGTCACAGCTGAAATTTTGCCGCGATTTCGCTTGGAGCGGTAGAACCGCGGTAAAGCACACCCATGGCCACGTTTGACGACCGTGAGATGGGTGGTCATCGGGCATAATGAAATCGCAGCGACAGCCCGGCGAAACCCTCGTGTGCCTTGAGGACACGAAGCGACCCAAAGATGACAGCTTTCTGCATCCATCTCGGAAGTGCCTTGGCATATTTTTGGCACGCGGGTATGGCTTTAAGTTTGCGAACCAGTGATGGTTTCGCACCTCCGAGAGCACCGATCACAAGGACAATTACTTTAACAGAAAATGTTGCGTATAGTCGTTGCAGCTCTCTTTTAAGGTCTTGATACCACTCCTCCTTTTCCCTCTCTTTGACAGTGATGTTGTTGTCGGGCGGAGCCAGGAATTCGATCATAAATATAGTTCTTTTCTCGAAATCTTGGAGAACGATGTCAGGCCTCGAGTGTGCAACGGAGACTGCTGTCCGAAAATCGTAGTTCCAGAAAATTTGGCACTTCTCGTTTTGGACAATTCGCCGTATCTCCCACGGAGCAGGGCAGGGTCGTGACCAACACCGTAAGAGCGACAAACATGGTAATAAAGCACTCTTAGGGCTGAATTATGTCTGCAAAGGTACGTCGTTCCCGCTTGAGGGGGACACCCTGTACGATGTTAATGCCATACATATAAAGGCTAAGAGTATAGGAGTTCAACGAATTGTTTATTTCTTTTCACGTTTTCATTCTCTGCGCAACCCTTTCCTTCCTCGTCAAATCGTGATCGATGAAAACCCCCTCATCCTTCACCCTATTTTTATTTCTCATGACCCCCAACTTTTCGTCCCAGCTCTCCAATTCCACAACCGCCACTTTCTTCTCCTGACTCCCCTCCAGCCTAACTTTCTCTACCTTGCCTTGAAGCCACCCTATGCCCTGTAGCCGCGCCTACAAACCCTCCCTTTCCTCCCCGCTCTTTAGCTTGAACCCTCTTATCACAATATTATTTCTCCTGTCTGCCTTCTCTTTTCTCTCTATTCTCAACTCCATTGCCCTTAACCTTTCCCTATCCGCCCTTTCCACCTTTTCATTCCTACGCTCTCCCACTTTCTCTTCTATCATATTCTCTACCCTTTCCCAAATACCTTTCTTCTCGCCCTCCCTCCTGTCACCTACTTTCATTTCCGCCCTGCCCTTCATCTTCTCAAGCCTTTTTTCCGTCCTGTCCTTCCACATGCTAATCTCCTCTTCCATCTGCTTCATTTTAACTTTGTTTTCTTTCCTTACCCTCTCTAATCCTTGTACTCTCTCCCTCAGCTCTTGCACCTCCTTTTTCTATTTCTCATCTCTAATCCTTAGGTCTTGCCTCATACCTTCCATCTGCTCCTTAGCCCCCCTTACATCTTCCCTCAGGCCCCTGATCTCGTCTAACAGCATCCCTAATGCCTCCACTCTCGCTGACTACCTCCCGCTCCCCTATGCCCTGCTCTTCCGTCGGTAACTGGGACCCCTCATAGCCGCTGCAGACACCCCTTTCTCTTCCTTAACATCCCCCCACATAACCCTACTCACCTCCTAGGCTTCCACGCTCACACCCCAATCACACCTTCAACACAAATTTTGTAAAACCTTTCACCACCTGTCAGCGAACACGTTTTCACTACAGCCGCCAACATGCAAGTCCATATTATAGTAAAGTATAGCAAAATATAGTAATATTTTAGAATTTCCAAAATAAAAAAATATATCCTTAGATCCGAACTCTTGAAATGTAAGCTATAATAAATACAGCTAATAATTAGACGACATTTTGTAATAGATTTAATTAGCCGCCCACTTTCAGATTTGTAAGATAAAATGGATTCATTTTTTAAACAAATATAGTTTTTCGAGTGAGTCTATGCTTGCATTATATGGAGATCCTAATAAATATATTAGGCGCCCTCGAAAGTTCATAATTTTTACATAAATAAATTTATCTGGGAACTCCCTCAAGGTACGTATTAAAAAATCAATATAATAGAGGGCGCCCATAAAAAATGCACATAGCGTCCTATGAATTTTTAAATAAATAAATATATTTTATATTGTGTCGGAAAAACATAAATTTCAAATGTCGTAATGTAATCCTTGACAAGAATATTATTTTCACTTTTACTTTTTCAGTATGAATAATTTAGTATTTATATAGAAAATATTTTCCTTAATAGGATCAAAAACATGCATTAGGGAACTTCTTAAGTATTATATGGGTGAAAAGAAATTGAAGAACACTATATTACTTTACTGGTGTTACGAGAAGTACAAGTGTAAATCGTGGATATTCTTTGCACTCTTTCCATTGCAATCTAAATTATATCTTTGGAGTGGAAGCTTCTAATTTGTCCCCTAAGGGTTTACACTTTTCTTGTATCTCTTCCCTATTCCTTTAAACACACTCCCACGCACTTACTTGGTGGTGGGAGTGGGACCTACAGTTTAAGGTGGGTTCCGAACCACCAAGAGCAACAGCCTTAAGTACTTAGAGAACCTTTTTCTCTAGAGGTACCGGTCCCACGACTCTCCGGAGACGAACAACTCCCTTGCTAGGCTAGTGTTCACCGCATGGGCCACCAAGGCTCTTCCAGAGTGCGAGGCGGGAATCGAACCCTCAAGCTGACGGAGTGGGTCCAAAGCTTACGCCTTAACCTCTACGACCATCGTCCCACTATCTAAATTATATTTATTCGTTTAAATAATATTATCTGTTTGGGGCGCTTTTGCATGGCTTAGAGGGGGTCAACCAAGGTTCCGCCGAGGAAGTGAAATTATAAAGTTCGATATATAAGTTATCTTTTCGTCTCCAATGAAATAAAAAAATCAACATTTGAAATAAAATTTCGTTTCTGTCCCTGGAAAAAAAGAATCAATTGAAATAGAGTGACTGCAATCACAAAATTCAAATCTCCACATGATAATACTGGTGAATTATAATTCAATTCGAACATGGTGAATTGTATATAATGTCCAATTGCTAAATTGCAATTAAAAAATTTGGTCCGTGAGTTGAATAGAGTGCATGCAATTGCAGATATGTAATGGAACTAGTACACCGCTTTATTGCAGTCGATTGTTCAAAGCAATGACGCCTTGCAATTTAAATTGCATTTTTTGAATAATTTTTAATTGGCATTGTCAAATGCCAGAAGACATTTTTTATAACTTCATGAATTTGATACAAAAAAGGAAATTTACGATGACTGCAAATAATTGTTGTTTCTCGTATGTTAAATTTGAGATTTTTTTATTATTCGTTGTCTGTCTATTATTTATTTATTTTTAATTTTGGCTACTTATTTATTAGCTATTTATTTACTTATTGATGGTATAATACCAAAAACTCGAAATTTCCGGTTTGATAAATTACCTGAAATTTAAGGTATTTAAAGATTTACGGAATAAATCAAAAATTGTCGATAATTTTCGGTAATTTATGGTAATATCTCAGTAGTTTATGGTAACTTATCATTTTGAGTTGGTCCAATCAAATCACAAGTCACAATCCGGGTGGCGTTAAACTTGGCGCAACACGTCAAATCACTAGACATTTCAGCCAATGATATTCTCCTATTAATCCACAGAAATTCTTTCATTGGTTGAAATGTCTGGTGATT
>CAKNXH010061244.1:45299-68320 GCA_932178445.1 Andricus quercusramuli
GATCGTTTTTTGGACATTTGACCTTGATTTTTGACCTCTCCAAGGTCACAGACGGTTTCCATTTAAAAAAATCGTTTTAACCCTGAAATAACCTTGAAAATTGACCTCAAGGTCAAAATCAATGGTACAGTTAAATGGCCCCCTATGTCCTGGTCAACTTTGGTATTAACCGTTTTTTATGTAGATGGGGTAGTTTAGAAAATATATAATGTGTAATATGTATGTATAATTTAAAAAAATAGTTAAACAACCACCACAGGGTCCCACTAAGAGCAACCGCCATCTAAAAAATGTCAATAGCCCCCAGTAGAACCGCGGTAAATTACACCTATGGCCACGTCTCAAAACCTGGAAATGGGTGGTCACAGGGCACGACGAAATGACAACGACAGGCCGGCGAAACCCTCGTGTGTCTTGAGGATACGAAGCGACCCAAGGATGACAGCTTTCTGCATCCATCTCGCTAGTGCCTTGGCATATTTTTGGCACGCGGGTATGGCTTTAAGGTTTCGAACCAGTGATGGTTTCGCACCGAATACTTTGGGTACAGTCGTTGCAGCTCTCTCTTAAGGTCTTGATACCTCTCCTCCTTTTATTTCTCCTTTGCAGTGATGTTGTATTCGGACGGAGCCGAGAACTCGATCACGAATATAGTTCGTTTCTCGAAGTCTTGGAGACCAATGTCAGGTCTCGAGTGAGCAACGGAGACTGATGCTCGAAAATCGTAGTTCCAGAAAATTTGGCACTTCTCGTTTCGGGCAATTGACTATATATCCCTTCGAGCGTTCGGCAGGGCAGGGTCGCGACCAACACCGTAAGAGCGACAAAGATGGTAATAAAGTACTCTTAGGGCCGCATTATGTCTATAGATGTACGTCGTTCCTGCGTGGGTCGGACACCGTCCTGGCATGCAAAAATAAAACCCTTTGTACCTGAATTGAGCCCTGATGATTTGAGGAAAGCAAAAGTTTGCTCCTTCGACAAGGTCTGCTTTTCTACATTTCTGTAAAAGTTTCCATATATATATATATATATATATATATATATATATATAACCTTTTGTGACGCGTTTCTATAAGGTTTATTTATATGCTTATGGATATTAGAGGTCCAAACAACCAAGCAATATTGCAGCTCAGATCGTACCAAAGTTTAAAATAACGTAATCATTGTTGAAATGTTTTTGAATCTTTAACAGATTCTAAATAAACAACCTAGTGATTTATTCGCGCTAGATACAATATTTTCCATATTCACATCATAAGAGAAATCTTGTGTAATTGTAACTCCAAGGTCAAGCATTGCAGACAGTTTCGAGAACTACAAATGTTTTTCTTCTCAAGTGGTATCAAAAATTGAGACGGAATTTCACTGTAATTTTTTCACAATGCCTGGCGTGTATTCTCCTATATGAACTCATCTTTTACTTACGTTTCCGTCTCTTCATAACAATTTTGTGTGATAAATGCACGTTATTTTATTTTTAACAGTGTGATGCCACTTCAATGAATATAGTGGATATATTTTCTCGAAGTGCTGTCCACAGGATGGAAATTATAGCTCACGATCGCGAGCTAAAGAAAATACGTACTGAAAAACCGAACTCAGCAAGATCATATTCATTTGCAACACAGCGAACACTTGCAAGGAAGAAATTGAAAGAGTAAGTATCATATTTTTTCTAATAATGGGACCGAGTATTCAAATTCATGCAGCTTCTATAGTTATATATATCTTAAATAGTTTTATTATGATATAAATTGTTTGTCATAGATTAAGTCATAGAAACAAAATGTATTTATTATGCTTCCATTTTTCGTAAGATCGGTCCAGTGAGAAATCAAGAAGTAGTTAATCAAACAAGAGCGACGTTTTGGATGTATATTGTCTAGAAATATAAAAAAAAATGTAAACATGCGAACAAAATGAAGTGTTTCATAAAATTTTGCAATTGATAAATTTAGAGGTATCGACTTATACGAACGATAAGGTTCTATCTTGGTACATGCATATTGAAAGGTTCTATCTCGGGTTGTGAGGTTCTGAAACTTCAGAATCCCACAAATAACTTCAGGGTGGCCGCCCACCTGGGAGAACCAGGAGAAAGCTGGGACGAAGTTGAATCGGAAGAAAACTGGAATAAAGCCTGGACTGAAATGTTATACCAGAAAATTTCCCGCATTTTATAATTCTCGCGTTTTGTAGCTTGTAAATTGTTGCG
Organism: Andricus quercusramuli; assembly: GCA_932178445.1. Classification (NCBI taxonomy): domain Eukaryota; kingdom Metazoa; phylum Arthropoda; class Insecta; order Hymenoptera; family Cynipidae; genus Andricus; species Andricus quercusramuli. Next base: position 47,521 of record CAKNXH010061244.1, read on the forward strand.
AAATCAACCTTTTCCCATAATTTCAGGTTCCTTTTAACAATATATGTGTGCATCCAAATTAAAAGGGCCCTTATGGCGAGTTCTATTTAGTAGGTATTCGCGTTTTTCTAACTCAGGGTCAAAATTATTATTTTTGGGTTTGAGTAGGGGATGATATTAGGACCTATACTGAATCTATTGGCACTGTTTTCATGTCTCGAAAGCACCCGGAGGTGGGTACATTTCATGTTAGATGAAAAAAATATAACACATGCACTTATTGCACTCTTCACCTTTAGGTGCGTTTTTCTCTAAAAGTAAATTTTCGAAGTACCAACTTCAAAAATGCTATATGAGACCACGAGGGCCCTCTTCATGCGGACACCCACATATAATTGTATATAATAATCAACAATTCATTCAACTTCTCCACATTGAAGCTCTTATGTTTCCGCTTGCTTTTCGTGTGCTTCTTGTCTCCCTGGAATTGTTCCCATTACATGGAAATGCCTTATCATTAATAACGATATCGTTGAACGAATTGTTTAATTTTTAACGCTTCAGGTTTGAATTCATTAAATTTTGAGAGTTTCTAATTAAAAAGCAGATCATTAGAATAATTAATCTTTAAAGGTGCGTATTATTTCTCGCAATATTTGAAATTCTACAATTTAGAACGGTGAAAATGACAGTGATTTTTTTGACAGAAATCACATTGTTGAGTAAAAAATATATCCAATCACTTTGAATGTCATTAGATACGACACGATATGATACTTAATAATAATATATTTATCATCTTTGAAAATTCTATTTTGCTTCAAAAGCTCAAATTCGAAAACCTTTCGTTTCAAATTTCTTAATTCTTTGAAAATACAAATTTCTCAGTGCTGTAGTTTCTTTAAATACTAAAAATGTCAAGACAATTTCTCAATTAAATCTTTCAAAATTTCATATCAAAAGCCTTGATAGTCAGTTTTGAATTTAATCATTTTAGATGTGAATATGAAGTAATTTCGAATTGAAAAGCTTAAAATTGTGTGACTTTAAATATTTAAATCATATGTATTGTAGCAATTTCGTCTTGTATTCTTCTTTTATTTTCAATGTAATATCTTGAAATTGTCCGATTTTCAGTTGAATATTTAAACAAATAAATAATTTCAAATTGAAAAATATTTGATCAGAAAATTGCAAGAATGAATACTAATTCGGAAGAAAGTGTTAAAAATTGAACGATTTGGAATGAAAACATTAAAAACTGTGTTGCTTAAAATTAAAATAGATAAAAATTAAACTACTTGAAATTGATACCTCAGTAACTGAATAATTTCTTTAATTTTGAATGGTTACAATTTTAGAGTTCTGGATTTTCATGTTGAACGCTAAATTTTCAATTTTCTTCGTTCATAAGTTTTAATTTTGCAATTAAAATTAAATTGGTTGAATTTTGAAGAGTAAAATTAACGTTTTAAACATTATTGATAATTCAAATTTCAAAGGGTTTGAACATAAAAAAAAGATTTTATATCATGATTTTTGGTGAGCAAATTTTTTTTCAGTTTTAAATGAAGTTCGGATTCGTTTAAGTTTCAATGTTCCGGAGTTCAATTTTTTTTTCATTTTTGATGTTTTCCACTTAAAATTGCTATTCAGTTTGAACGTTTTCGTAGAATAATTTAATTTATTTTTTGATTTCAGAAGAATTTGTCTAATCAGTTTTCAAATTGTCGAATTTTCTAAATTTTAATCTGAAGTCATTAAATTTCGAGATTCTTCAATTCAAAATAAAATTGTTTAATTTTAAAAGCTTTGAATTAGAAATGATATAGTCCAACTGATTTCTGATGAAACTGCTCAATTTCCAAAATTTTATTCCGAAATTTTTCAATTTTTAGAGCTTTTTATTTACACCCTGGTCAACACCATAACATCTTATATATTTTAGAGCTTATGTTTGAAGATTTTTCAATTTCAAAATATCTAAATTTGATGCTTTTATTACGAAATTGTACAAGTTCAATTCCTTTTCATTCCAATCGAAATTTTGTCTTTTTTCAAAATGTTACATAATCTAAACTAGTTTGAGAGTTATTAAGTATTAATTATTGTTTCAGAAATGTTTAAAATATAATATTTAAAAATAAGTTCAATAATGGATTTTTAAATTGTTTATATTTTTATGGTAGGAAATCAAAACCCAGAGACGTGGACGCGCGCATTGTGCGCCTGTATTTACTGCAAGAACATAACAAAACACAACTCTGTATTTTTCTTTATTAGACGCCACATTTCCTTATCCTACTTCTTGTATGATTCAAAGTCAATATATTTCTTGTAAAAATGTTTGCTGATGCTCATCGACTTCCGAAATTGATCACATGTGAAAAACTGGATTTCGCAAGGAAAGTATATTTTTGGTATAAACCGGGAGAAAGCCGGGAGACGAAAATCATAAAAATAGTGGCCACCCTGAACTTGTATTAGGAACACCAACGCCCTTAACTTTGGACACGGTAATGTGGCCACTTTTTTAATTCGGGTCCTATGGTGCCCCTTAGCGTTAGTTGAACATCTCTTCTTTCGATCGACACAGTTGGCAAGTGGCTGCGTAGATTAGTTCAGCTTCTGCAGACGTGTGAAGCAGTCGCCGTCTCGTCGGGGGTCACCCACGACCCCACCTTTTTTGAAAGCTGCACTATAATAATTTTTTTTCTTGAAGAGCTACATTTCAAGAATTACAGATTAAATGTTTAGGTTAAAATATTCAAAATTGACTGAGTTATGATTTTTTCGTGAAAAAGTCATTTTTCACGTTTTCGTAAGATTTTTATTTTTCTAACACGCAGCAAAAATGTTTTCGTCAATGAAACCTTATCTACACACTAGAAGGATAGTTGAAGAGTATTCAGTAATTTTTTGGAATTGAAATAACGGCTACTCTCATTGCAATATGACATTTTCCGACGGGGGTCGTCCACGATCCCACATGGCGCTTTCTGTTATTATTACATAGCCTGGCGCTTTAAGGGTTAAAGTAGGATAAAAGCACTACATTCCTATATGTATCCTTCCTAAATGTTTATTTACTTCATTGTTTACTTTGAATAAATGTGTTTAGATGTTCAAAACTGTGACTCAAAGACTTTTCTTGTTTTATATAGATTTTTATTGTATCGCACTTCAACACAAAACACTTTTAATTTAGGAAGTTTCTTTTGATTTTTTTTGGTCTTACATAATATACATACTCAAGAAAAACATGGAATTCTTTATTTACATGCTATGAAATGGTTTACACTTGCGCTTCGTTCTACTCATAACATGAGACACAGACACACACATATAAAAACACACACAAATATTAGACGTCCCATTTGTGGAGATCCCTCTCGCGCTGTTCCCGAACTCCTCCTTATAGCGATATTCGAGTGTAGGGGAAAGTGGGGTATGGTGTCAGTGCGGGGCATGGCGATTCTTGCAAATAATGCTCGTGTTTGTCCATTTTCATATTAATTTTTTTACGTAACATAGCTTCCTTTGGTACTCATGAAAGCTATTTTATATAAAAAAACTAATATAAAACTCAAAAAACACGAGCATTATTAGCAAGAGTCACCGTGCCCCGCACTGACACCATACCGCACTTTCCCCTACATACCTTTTGTTATAACTGCATTTTTTTAATGTTTCAAACTACAATATTAATTCCTGAGGACGAAGTGCCTTCCAAAAGTACATCTTGCAAAATGAATTATATTAATAATACTGAATAAAATTTTTTTTCAAGAATGGGTGCGTATCAAAAAACTTGTGATCTGAAAATCCATTCAACAAGGTCGAGATGTCAAACATGGACTGAAAACACCATACAAAAACGTTCACCAAATATAATAAGTAAGCAAAATACCGTTGTTTATTTTTATTTTATCTCCTGCACATGTCTTTATAGAAAAATTAGTCAAAGTAGGCGATATGGGAGTACAAAAAAGTGTTCCGTAGCCTACTTAAATATAGCAATTTAAAGTGTTTAACTTATATATTTTTCAATATAAAAGATTTTATTATATATTAGGGTGTTCATTATTTTTGCAATGCTCCTGAGCTGTTCCAATTTCAAATGGAAAATACACGTATTTTCAGCTCTCTTTACTCGAATATTTATAACCTTTATTGAAGTAGACATCAATGAATGAAACTTGGCTGAGTATTAGGATATAACACAAAGACAGAAAACCTCATTTTTTCAGAATGTTTGCAATATATTAGCATTGAGTTTAAGCCCTCCAAAGTACACATTTTTCGTTTTTTCTACTGGAAGCCTTGTAAATTCGCATTAGCTTTTTGCCAAACATATGTTCACGAATTTTGGATTGTGTAAATTGCCTCGTGAGATTCATGAGTTCATGTCGGACCTATAAATATTTATAAAAATTGAGTATATGGCCCAAATATTGATCAGACGTTGGGAAGGTGAGACGACCGTACAAAAATCGTCGAAAATCACGACGTAGACCTTATTATGCGGCAATTTTTCCCGATTTATTATTATCATTTCTATGATTTGTTATTAATATCAATAAATGATTATCTATTAAACAATTATTATTATGATTAATTTTTCCGGACATTTTTAGTGATTGTTAGTATTCAATTCTTTTTTCAAGCATCAACTGACGCACATTCTATTGAAATAATTGTGATGTCATCATGATCCTGGACCATCACGCAACTGTTAAAAAAAGTACAATACTTACTTGGCAGGATAAGACGAACGGTATGACAATTTATTATTGTCTTGGTACTTTGCCCAATAATTGCGAGATGGTCAAATATTTCGATAACACTATTGTTGTAAAATTAATAATAATAATTGTTTAATAGATAAATAATTCTTCATTGATAGTAATAATAAATCATAAAAATGATAATAATAAATAGAAAAAAATTGCCACCTAATTAGTTCTATGTCGTGATTGTCGACGATTTTTGTATGGTCGCCTCACCTTTCCCAACATCTTATCAATATTTGGGCCATAGACACAGTTTTTATGAACATCCATAGGTTCAAAATGAACTCATGAATTTCGTGCAGCAATTTCGTGAACATGTGTTTGGCAAAAAGTTAAATGCGAATTTACAAGGCTTCCAGTAGTAAAAACGAAAAATGTATACTTTCAAGAGAACAAACTCAATGATAATGTATTCCAAAAATCCTGAGAAAAATAGGTTCCGATCTTTGTATTATGTCCTAATATTCAGCCAAGTTTTATTCATTTATGTCTATTTCAAGAAAAGTTATGAATATTCGAGTAAAGAGGGCTGAAAAATACGCGTATTTTCCACTTGAAATTTCAACAGCTTGGGGCAACGTGTTAATATGAACCGATCTTTCTCACATTTTGGACGAATTTTTTCCTATTTATTGACTTGACTCCAAAATCCTAAAAATGACGATATTACCCTAAAGTTTAGTCAATTTCGTCCTTGCAATGAGTGATGATTACACTAGATATTTAATTATTAATTCAAATTATATTGCTTTGTCAAGTTTCTCACATAATATAGTATACATATCTTTTATTTAAAATCTTTGTAATAATGGTTTGATATTTTTAATAGGCCAAGGTATAAAACGTAGTACGAGCGCTGGAGCTGTTCGAAAACCATGGCGATGACTAATTTAGTGCCTTTTTTGGTGTAATTTAAGTAATTTATTGTACAAATTAACACTGCAATGTAATGAGAATTCCATCCAGTGCCTCATATTATATTTAAAATAAATTTGTTTATTACAGCAATTATGACTACAATTTATCACAAATACCATTCATTTCTTCCTCAAAAATTATTGCCCTTTAAAATCAATGTAACATCGGCATGAAAAGTTTTATTTGGCATCCCCGCAGAGCGAATGCCAAATAGCTGATTTCAGAGCAATGTAAAAAAAACAACTGGCGGGGCATGTGCAGTTCTCAATTCGACGATTTTGCTTCCTTGGCAAGAAATAAAAATGACGTTAGATATAGCGCCGATAGATGGCGAGACACCTAACTACGTATCGATTCGATACTATCAAACGCAGCCCAACTTCAATCAACCTCTTAAATAAAAGCACATTTCTGTTATCTTGTGATTCGCTCTTACAGGTATAAAAAAATCGCAATTTTCTGCCAGGAATAAAAAACCTATTGAAATGTTAACTGTTAATTGCGTATCTTAGAATTGCAGATACAGATATTTAAAACTGAATTGGTTTGTGACTATTTGAATCGGTTAGTTATGCAGATGCGGCTTATAATCTGCATTACTCTGCAATGTCCATGTTAAGCAAAGTCATATACATATTGGAATTAGGTTACCATGTTTTATACGAAATTTATAATTAAAACATTATTTTGCGTTGTTGCACAATATACTCAATATTGGTGCTGATACTCTATCCATTTTTTTCTCCAAAATATTTCATATACGGAAATCTAGTAGTAATGGAGAAATCTATGTATGCATTTCTTTGAAAATGAAGCCTTGAATTAAAAAAATATGCCCGCTGCGCGGGCACATTCTCCTTGTGCGCTTTATATTTCCCACACATTTGTGCACAGAACTTTCAAAATTAAAGGTCAAAGCGTCAACAACTGTATTTTCATGATTGTGAATTCTCTTTTGTTAAAGCTCCTTCGGCTTCAACAAACACATTCTTATATCTCTCGAGCTTCGCACTCGATTTTGTCCAAAATGTGACTTTTTCTAGATTATGTTCAACACTATTATATCTAATGTACATTATATTCATTTCTGTACCTCGATCTGGTACTGCTTATTCAGACATTGCAAAATAATGTACAAATTTTATTTTTCATCATGACTTTAATATTTTCTCTTTACTTTGCACTAATTTGTATTCTTAGCTGCCGTGAAAATGCACCCGTTTAAATCGCGCAAATAAAAAACAGTGATTCAAACCCCTCATAAACTACAATCATAAAGTGAAACTAAACATGTTTTTTCAATTTGACTATGAAGAGGGTTGTAAAAGCACCTACGGCCTTGACGATTACATTGACATTACATTGGCATTCTCATTGAGATACTTGCGCTTGGCGTTCAGCAGCTAGGTTATACAGGCGATTGCTTTTTAAGAATAAAACTATGTAAACAAAATAAAACGAAATATGAGAAATTGGTATGTTTTTAGTTCAAATGTTTTAAAAAATTAGATTTTCTTTTTGAATATAATTTACATTGTTGAAATAAGTAACACAAAAAGTACGAAAAAGAAGTTTATTTTTATGAATGTTTACAATAATATAGTAATATAGAAATTATCATTATCATTTACATGAGTTAGAAATCACGGAATCAGTAAATATCAGTATATCAGTAATAATAAGTACATATAATTTCACATTAAATCTTGTACTATTTATTTGAATATGTATATATATTTCACATCTAGCAAAATTTTTTATTGAAATTTTTAATCTATCAGAAAAATATATTTTTTTCTACTTTTTGAAAGTTTTCGAAATTTTGAAAATTATATAACTTTTCTAATTTTCATCGAAATCAAAAATTTCATTAAGATAATTTTTAATTTTTTCATCCATCTGTAAGAAACTTTCACAAAAATTTCTGAAACTTGAAAAAAAATGTCTTAAATTTTGAAAATTCTCTAAAATTTTGTATTTTGGGTGGAAATATCTGGTTAACGAACTTAACCTTCAGTTAAGGACCCTTACAAATTTTATCCCAGGCTGACGCGATTGCACAAATCCTTCAAAAGTTAGCGTGGCTACAACATTCAGGTAACCGCACAGACATACATACAGACATACACGGAAAAAAAAGTTGATTAAACTTTCTTGAAGTATTACAAGAGTCGGGGATGAGAGCGAACTTTGAACAAATTTTCTATACTCTGTATAACTTTCAGGATTTAATATAGAACTAACCTAGAATAACTCTACAAGAATTCTGTAAACTTTATATTGAACTCCGATTTGAAAAAGTTTAATAAAATATATAGAGAAATTCATGAAAGAATGCTGAAAACTTTCGTAGAAATCACAATTGAGGTATTGAATGTTTGTAATCACATAATTATAAGGTTTAAATACTCAATTCAGTCAAATATATAGAAAAATTCTTCAAAAAATGTCGAAAAATCTCATAGAAATTCGATTCGAAGTATTGAGTGTTTGTGAACTACTTCAATATAAGACCTATAGACATCAGTTCTTTAAAATGTAGCTGCGCAGTCGCTACTGTGCGCAGGCAGCGACTTTTCCGCATGGCTCCCGCGTGAAAAAAAAGAATGCAAGTCTTAGAGAACATTAGCACGCCTTGAAAATTAAAATATTAAGTTTTCCAATAACCGACACATCTCTAAATGGTAAATCCACTACCCGGGTGCACCGGAACGTGCACCAGGTCGTTCAAGACGTCATCTACGAGAACTTTTTTTAGAATCTAAATTGTATCAATAGCCAAAATAACTACCAATGGTGAGTCGACGATCAGGATGCACCGGAACGTGCATCAGATCGTTTGGCACGTATTCTACGAGAACTGCTTTAAAATTAAAATTGTGTCAACATCCAAAATAATTAAGTGTTGAGTCGACGATCCGGGTGCACCGAGTCGCGCACCAGGTAGTGTAGCACGTATTCTACGAGAACTTTTTAGAAATTTGAATTGTTTCAACTACCAAATTATCTACCGTCGACTCACCATTGGTAGTTATTTTGGCTATTGACACAATTTAAATTTTTGAAAAGTTCTTGTAGAATAGGTGCTAAGCGACCTGGTACACGTTCCGGTGCATCCTGATCGTCGACTCACCATTGGTAGTTATTTTGGTAGATAAACCTCAAGATTTCTAAAGAAATCATCAAGTCAAGTTCCTTCGATCGTTTTTTCATATTAAGAAAATATGAGAGAAAATAAAGTTTTCATATTTTTGTTTCGGTCTTACGATCCATTTAGAAAAAATTGAAAAACTAAATCGAGTCAAAATTCCTTTTTATTGACGTTTTGGCCCCATCTGTGGGCCTTCATCGATACAAACATCTTAAGGCTCATGTAGTGGGTATTCCAACCTACAAAACTCACCTCAAAAAATTGGTTTCGAATGCTGGCGCACCGAAAGGATGTCAGGGGGCAATTTTTTTCCCCACAGGAAGCACATATCCATATTTGAGGGGGAAAGTCCCTCCGGAACGTCAACACTCGCGATAAATATTAAAAAATTAAAAAATAAAAACGTTTTTCAAAGATCGAAAGAAAGTAAACAGAAACAGTACAATCAGCGCCGCCTGGTGACCTGATCGATCACCAAATCGATTTAAAAGGACTTCTGGCGCCATATTCAAAATAGAAAAAGCATTGAAACATATGTAGGAGTAATAATTCTTAATAAGTTATAATATATTATTTGAAAAACATAATAAATAAATATTATCTTACACAAATATAAGAGAAAAAGAAGGAAAAATATTTTCAACGCAAAATACTGACTGATAAAATAGATAAATAGAACTTGCAACATTTTCTTCTAATTCTGAGTTGATCTTATGACATTCCCTTCACACCACCCACACAGAAGAAATAATCTACATATAGCTGAAAAAGATTTGGTAAAGATTTTCCAAATTTGTAATTGGCAAAAGTAAGCATTTTCCACAAAATGCAATGTTATTGTGTTTATGATTTTTTCAGAGGAACCTTAGGCTATATAATGTACAACCAACACCCCATAAAACCCACCCACGCAATAGAACTCAACTGTAAAAAGCTGGAAAGACCCGGTGAATATTTTCCGATTTTAGTCCATGGGAATATAATCATTTCTCTAAAAAATCAAAGGTATAGCGACTTTGATTTTTATAAAAGGCCCTCCGGTTCTGGATTATTATTATAAAATCCCCAAAAGTCCATCCACCCACAAGAAATAAATTACATATGGCTGTTAGGATTTGGTAAAGATTTTCCAAACTTGTAATTAGCAAAAAACAGTTATTTCCACAAAATGCAAAGTTATTGTGTTAATGATTTTTTCAGAGAAACCTTAGGCTACATAATGTACCCCTAACACTCCATCAAACCCACCCACGTATTAGAAATCAATTCTAGTAAGCTGGGAAGACTTGGTAAATATATTGCTGTTGTTACGTCATGGAAAACGTAAAATACTTTCCTTTTTAATTAGGTTCCTCGTTTTAGTTGAGATCGAAGATCTCACACAGGGAAGAGGAAAGAGTAGCCAATAAATGAATATAGATTAGTTTAAACAATTTATTATAATCAATTACACTTGAAACGTATTGTTTATTAAGGCTTTAGCACAAGAAACTGAAGGAAGGCATGTAGACACTCTAATCCTTGGCCAGGACCTTTAAAATAAAGGAGACTCATGTATTATGGCCCAAAAGGAGTTAGATAATGAAATTAGATTTATTAAAATTAGAACTTACCGGTTTATTGATTCGATTGAAGAATCAAATGATATCTAGATGGTCTCCGTGTAGTGGTGTGAAAGAAAGGGGTTGTGCACCTTGATGTAAACAATAAGGGTTCCAATTCAGGGTTGAATGGGTACGAAGTAATCCAAGATGGGAAATTCCAGATTCGGGTTTCCCGGTGCACAACACTTGACACAAAGGCACACACACTAACACGCGAAGGATACCGGTTTGACACACTAGACACTGGACAGTCGAATCGGGGAAAACCGTAGGAAATAGAGAAGAGTTGTACGGAACTGTAACTTCTAATTTTTTTACTAAAAACTAACTGACCTATGTTGGTCCATTCACTTTTTATAGGGCCTATGCCGACGTTCCGGCATGCTGCGACGATCCTGTATACGCGTACGTCACGTTTATATATATATATATATATATAGATATACTATACGGCGTGTACTGTTTTCAGTATATCTATAGCTATGTCCTCCAGTTACAACGTGCTTTTGGGCCCTATACTCTATGCGTCTATGGTTAGACAGTGTACGCTACGAATTACAATGTTCTTACTATAGTCTATATTCTACACCTCTGCTCTCGTGCTGGACATATATATAGGTATGTCTTACAGTGTACAACGTACTGACTATATATATATATATATGTATAGCTGCACTACACAGTGCACAATATTCGCTCTATATTTATTAAGTATTTATTAGTATAATCATGCAAATATATAAATATATCAATAAATATATTAACATATATATACGTCACGGGACGTGACACCTCCCCCCTAAGTCGAACGCGGGGTGAAGCATTCAGGTGGGGCTTCAGAGTCCCACATGGAGCGAACGTCCGCGTTCGAACGTATGGTAGAAGGGTCGTCATAAATACTAGATTGAAGAAATAGACACAATTATGTCTTATATGTAAGTTTAAATTCGTGAAAATAACATAAGTATACAAAAAAATGTATATATGTAGTATTAAATATGTTTTGGGATCAGGGATTACATATCGTACTTATAGTTTCTACGTGGACGGAAACAATCCGGAGCTACACGTCCTCTCTCATAACATCTTTTGCATGCGTTTAACCATTTATAAAGTTTTATCTTATTTGTACTAACTTGTGCGTCTGAAACTATTTGCACATTCACATTCTCGTTAACATTGATTCTTAATTTAATATAATTTTCTTCGCAGAACAACGGTATTGCCAACGGCAATACCACGCTGAAAACACCAGTTCCCGTTAGATCACTGAAGTTAAGCAGCATTGGGCGCGGTTAGTACTTGGATGGGTGACCGTTCGGGGAATACTGCGTTGTTGTTGACCCGTCGTGGGGGTGGTGGACCCACACTGGTAGTATTTATCCACCTAGAAACACTACCCGAATCGGGTAGTGAGGCAATGAACTTTCGAGTTCGAAATGCTAATCAATTTTTTTTTTTTTTTTTTCTTCGCAGAACAGACATTTTTCTGCTAACGCGTTTAACATATGGCGAGCAGCATTTTGCCTCGCAGCCTTTTTTGTAGATGCAGGCTCACCTTCATATAGATATTTTACATTATTTTGATGCATTATGCATTTAGCCTCAAATGGTGACAATTCGGCGTTATGACCTAGTGTCTTTACAATAAAAATAGGATTCGAAAAATCGTGTTTATTTAACCAGTAATTAGCAAAACTTTTTGAATTTTCGTAGTGAATTTTGAAGTAAGATTTAATTACATATGCAACGTTGCCACAATAAAATTGTGTTTATATTCACAAAAATTTTATTCAAGAAATTGTATTTTCGATGACTGTGTTACGTTGGGCCATAACTGACAAAATTTTGGCACTAAATTCGAATTTTTTGAATGTTTCGTTACTACTAATTGGCACCTTTTTACAAACACATTAAAAACATCTAAAAACTAAAACGCGTACAAATATTTTCGCTAAAAAAAGAATAAGAGAGAGAGATACATATGAACATAATTCGTGAATTTACAAAATATACAAATCGTGCAACTGTACTGAAATGTACTTGAAAAAGAAAGCAAGGTGAAAATTAAATTTTACTGTGATTATAATCATGGTACTTACGTACAGAAATTCCCGAAATGTACTTCTTTAAATACAATTGTACGTTTAATGATAATAATAATGGTAACAAGTGAAAAATATGAGATTGATCTACATTTAATCATTATTTTCCAGAATTTCAGTATCAGCATCCGAGTCCTCTTTCGGAATTATTATTCTACACATCAATTTAAAAACGATCATCCAATCTTACGTTAACATCATGAAATAGATGCATATGTATTTACGAGGTTAAATATAAAAACTATAAAATTGGATTCACATAGTATAGTGTAAATAACTACTTATAAAGAAGGAGAAGAATTATAAAGCTTCCTATTAGAAAAATAATTTTTACATTGACAAAAGTGGTTATTTTGCAAGAAATATTCTTCTAATAGTATAGAGACAGATAAGAACATTGTTTGCTTCTACGAGTGATATAAATTTGAATAAAAAGGTGAAAAGAACAAAAAATGTATTGAGGACTATAAGAAAAATTCGAATACGTGTTGTGGGTGTAGGATGGATTTTCTGCAGGGAGGGTGGTAAAACTGAGTCTAGGTGTTTTAACGTTTAAGATAGATCAGGTGCAGTAATAGTTAACATAAAAAGTAAACAGTTTTTTACTGTAAAAATATTTAATTTTTGAAAACGGAGGAATGTTAAAGAAACAAGAAGCAGAGCTGTTTGTTCACAATTAAGGAAAGATTCGGGAAATAGTAGAAAAAATAATAGAGTCTCTTCCAGTTCTTTTCTTATATTTTCGAAAGCAGAGTCATTGAACTTGTTGTTAAGATCAACACATTTTTTTAAAGTCTTCAACGCTTGAGATGATTTTAGAAAGATTTATCATTTTCGGAAAGGTCAGATTAAAATAAGAAATAGATTATCTCTGATTAAATAAAGAGAAGCATCTTGATTTTTCTCTAAATTTTCAAATGTGTTCTGAACTTTTTGTGAAAATGAATCATTTTTTTTATTATAATTATTTTTTTAAGAACTGTAAATATTACATATATATGTTTGAATTGAAATTGACGAAATTTTTGAAGAAAATAAGTTATTGATTTGGTATCAATTTTGTGACTACTATTATTGCAAATGTCAGATCTCTTCTTAGATCCTGTGAGACGAAAAATGTGAGACAAAAAATGATGTTCATCCGAAAGGATTCAAATCAGATGGGGTTACTAGGAATAATATCAAAAAGATACCAGGTGAAAGTTGGAGTTTTTAGTTCATTGTGCTTCTCAAAGACCTGTAAAAAGAAAACAAAAGTTAGTGTAGAAGACGGTGTTAATTTGAAGGATTATATCCCTAGTTGTTTCTATGCTTCTAAGGTTTTGTGCCCATTTAGGAATATCACTGTCATTTCTTTCGAAAATTTCCGTATGAAATAAATATGGCCATAACATGAGCAGATCAATTTGATGCATAAAAACGACGATAAGAGAGTCTATACGCTGACAGTGGATGGGATCCATCTGAAATTGAAATGATAAGGGCTTGTTGTTTAATTATTAATGGTTTGACATTTTATGTGTGAACGTTTAAGTCTATTGACGTGGACCACTGCAGGTTTGCCTTTTATGTCAATTTTCACGTTTCCCTTTCCTAATATTTCTAGGACTTCGTAAGGGCCTTTATATTGATCATCAAATTTTTTCTTAGGTTCTTTTCCAATTAATAAAAAGACGTTATCTCCAGTTTTGATTTCTAATGGATTAATTTTTCGATCATGATATATTTTTGACTTTTCTTTAGCCGCAATTAAATTTTGTCTCGCTTGAGTTCTCATTTCATATAATTTTGTTATAAAATTCGTTAGGTAATCGTCATAGGTTTGCAATTTTTCTTGCTTTGATAGTGGTTCATTTGATGGTTGTCGAGCTAATTTACCGAAAACTAATTCATAGGGCGTACATTTTGTACCTTCGTGGACACTTGTATTGTAAGAAAACATGGCTAATTCAAGCCAATCGTCCCATTCGGAATTTTTTGAAACAAATTGTTTGAGGTATTCAGCTAACACGTGATGTGATCTTTCAAGAGACCCATTTGATTGTGGATGAAATGCTGTTGTTTTAAATTGCTTAATTCTAAAACGCTTTGCCATTCTTTTCATTAAATTACTTAAAAAATTTGAACCTTGGTCAGTCAAAAATGCTTTTGGGGAACCGTAAATGCATATAAATTTTTTAACAAAAATATCAGCTACTGTTGAAGCTTTCGCGTCTGGAATTGCTAAAGCTAAAGCATATTTCGTAAAATTATCTTGGATAGTTAAGATATTTACGTTGCCTGTTGTTGTTTGTGGAAGTGGGCCAACTATGTCCATTGAAATTTTTTCGAATGCGGTTCCAGGCGTGTCCGTTATTATCATGGGATTTTTTGTCTTTACGCGAACTAATTTTTTAATTTGACATTGCAAACACTGTTGAATATATTTCTGAATATCAATTTTCATATTTTCCCAATAATAATTCTGACGAATTCGATGATAAGTTTTTGTAACACCTTTATGACCTCCTAAAGCTGAAGAATGTGCCTCTTCAAGTAATTGAGTTCGCTGTTCTTTTGTTGGGTAATGAACTATTCCTGTACATATTATAATTTTGGTAGAAGAATCCGAAAAAGTTGAAATTAGAATTTCACGTATTTCTTTCCAACCTATGTGATTAACTTGTGAAGTTTTTGCGATACTAATAGATCTTCAATTTAGTTTCACTGATATTGAATGCAAAGAAAGTATTGAAAGTTTAATACTGCTTAAAGTGTCTGACAAATTTTCTTTAGAATCAGCTTCAATAGGAAGGGCTAAATGATACTGCTGCCCTTTCTTTATTTCTTTAACAAGTCCTTTCTCAAGTTGGCTCAATTTAGGTAAAATTCCACGTTTTGACAAGGCTCTTGATCCATTGTCACGTGGGGAACCGTCAGTAGCAACAAAGTAAGCGTAATTATCTTTACGCATCGTTAATTGATCACGGCACTCAACAACATTTTGTTGTGTATGTGTTTGAGTATTCAAAGGAGGGGGTTCTGGAGGGGGTTTACTTTCTTCTAATTTATCTTCATTTATCTCTTGAAAAAATTCAGGATTTTTCACGTTTGTTCCTTTTGGAAAATCTTCTGGTTCTGAAAGTTCTTGCATATTTTCTTCATCAACAAAGTTTTCTTCATCTGAAAAATTTGGAAAATTTCCGTCTTTTAGGACTTCATCTTCCGAAGTTGAGAAATTATCTTCTTCTTCATTTTCCTTCTCTTCTTGTTGTGTAGCAGGCTTTGCCTTGGATTTCTGGTAAATTTTCTTCTTCTTCTTAATTTGCTTTCTTGAATTATCAAAATATTCTGTATCTGAATCAGATTCATTTTCATGTTCAAATTTTGTGTGCGTTTTTCGTTTCAAATTCAGAGACTCATCAGTGATTGCCTCTTTTCTCGGTCTGCCTCTCTTTTTCAAGGCTTGCGGGTTGCTTGCATTTGTAAGCACAGATTTCTTGGGCCTGCCTCGTGCTTTTTTGACAGCAGGCGAGGGAGGTAAATATTCTTCCTCACCCTCTCCATGTGACTTACCTTGATTTTCAATTTGTTCATTAATTTCTGCTTGCTCTTTGTATTTTTGCTTCTGTCCTCTTGTAACCACAGTATTCCAAGATTGACAGAGAAATTCGTTTCTTTTTATAAGTTTTGGAATTAAAAGTAATATTGAAAGATATAGAAGTTTCTGTATTGGACTATCAAAAGATTCATTTTGTATTTCATTCAGTGATTCCTCACTTATTAAATTATGAAGAATTTCAGGAGTTTTTTCCTTCAAAGATTCGCAATTAATTTTGATATTTTCTTCGGAATCTGAATTTTCATGATTCTTAAAGTTCAAAATTTCCATGGAATTTATAGGATTCTCTTCCTCGAATGATGAGTTATTTTCCGAAATTATATTAATTCCTACGGTATCATTATCTAGAACGGGGTTTCTCGAAAGTGCATCTGCATTAACATTTGATTTTCCTGCTTTATAGACGACGTCATAATCATATTCGGCGAGCTTCAATCGCCATCTTGAAACTCGAGAACAAGGATCTTTAGAGTTTTTGAACCAAACAAGGGGCTTATGGTCTGTAACGAGGGTGAATTTTCGTCCGTACAAATAAGGGCGAAAATATATTACGGAGTAGACTATTGCTAAAGCTTCTTTTTCATACGTGTCGTACTTTCGTTCAGTATCGGTTAATGATATTGAAACATAGGCAATTGGTTGGTCTTTACCTATTTTACCTTGGGAAAGTATTCCGCCTATGGCATAACCTGATGCATCTGTAGTTACAATGAAAGGTTTTGAAAAATCAGGTCGAATTAAAAGTGGTTCTTGGCACAATTTATCTTTTAAAATATTGAACGCTTGTTGCTGCTTCTCCGTCCAATTGAATGATATATCTTTTTTAAGGAGCTGATTGATTGGGGCTGCTATCTTGGCAAAATTTTCTATAAATCTACGGTAATATCCTGCTAAACCTAAAAATTGTTTGATATGCTTTTGATTTTTAGGAGTTGGGAAGTCTTTTACTGCCATGATTTTCTTCGGATCAGGTCGAACTCCATCCTTATCTATTATATGTCCCAAATATCCTACTTCGTGTCGTAGAAATTCGCACTTGTCGGGTTGTAAATGAAGATTTGCATTGCGTAATCGGCTCATTAGTTCATTGAATTTTGATTCATGTTCTTCTAAAGTATTCGCGTAAATCACAATGTCATCTAGATAAACAAAAAGTTCTGTTCCTTGAAGTCCCGTTAGAACTAAATCCATTAGTCGTTGAAATGTTGCTGGTGCATTTTTCAAACCGAAGGGCATTCTGTCAAACGCGCAATGTCCATAAGGGGTTGAAAACGCAGTTTTGTGTGCATCTTTGGGATCCATTTTTATATGATGGAAACCCGTAGCTAAATCAAAAACAGAGAAATAACGAGCAGATCCTAACTGGTCTAAAATGTCGTGAATGTTTGGTAAAGGATATGAATCACCAATTGTCTTTTCATTCAATTTTCTAAAATCAAGTACCATTCGCCATTTCTTTTTTCCTTGTGAGTCTTGCTTTTTTGGAACGATCCAAACTGGTGTATTGTAAGGTGATTGGGAGGGTTTTATTACATTGTTTTTCAATAATTCATCCACTTGGCGGATGATTTCTTCCTTATGAACTGGGGGAAATCGATATTGTCGCGAAAAAATAGGGCAATCATCTGTTGTTGGTATGGAGTGTTGGAGAATGTTTGTAGGTTCTAAGTATTCTCCCGAAATGTGGAAGCAATCTGCATGTTTAGTAATTAATTTTTCAACGTGTTCATATTCTTCCATATTTAAATGATCTAACCGTAGTAGTTTTTTAATGATTTCTACTCTTTCTTCGCTTGTGATCTTGTAAAATTGGCAGAAATGGTTAGACTTTTCATCGGATTTCAAAAAACTGTTTAATATCAAATTAGGCAAAGTTTCATCATTTTTATTTTCTGAAAAATTAGATAGATTTGTTGAATTGTTTAGTTCGCATTGTTCAAAATCTTGTAATTGAACGCTAGGAATTGATATTTTTACAGGTTGTTCATTTATGTTTGCATATTTAACGTAGGCTTTGCCTCCACAATTTTTTACAATGGCTTGACCCACAAAAATTCCTTCTCCAATTGATAATTGAGGTATATATCCTTCACTTTTTTCTGTATTTTCTATTTTTACATAATAATCAAAAATTGTTCGTGCCGGGATTGTGATAACGCCAGTTTGTTCAAAAGGATAAGTTGCATCGTTAATTTCAATACATTTATATGTGTAATTTATATTTACTTTATTATTAAGGAAAAATTCAGAGCCCAAGACTCCATCTTCATCTACTGGTACTTCATCAGGAATTATATTTAAAGTAGTTAAAAATCCAAGTATCATAACCTTGATTTGACCTGGAGTATAGACAGGTAGATCATTAATTCCTGTTAGTCTCAACACTTCATTTCTATTTATTTTTACTTCGGGGTCAATCGCACTTCTTTTAATTAAATTTCGACCAGCACCAGTGTCGATCATCATACGTGCCGGGTTTTTTAGACCAACGGCAGATACCATGATCGAAGGAATTATATTATTCCTACTGATATGAATTTTGATATCATTTTCCTCACTCGTGATTTCTATAGGTGCTTTAGTTAATGGGTTGGCGCCTTCCTCCCAGCACCCATTGGGGGAATAGCGTTGGAGTTTTCCTGGTTCTGCGTATAATTTTGTGGGCTTTGTTGATTTTGTAAATATCTACTCTTTTTATAACAATCCTTAGCGATGTGTCCAGGGTAATTACAAAAATTGCAAATAATTTTAGATCCTTGGGTGGGATATGGGCGGGTCTGCTGATTATTTGTATTTTCAGGATTTCCCTTTTGGTTTTGACCAGGCTGAAAATTTTGATTCTGCCTGGATCTAAAATTTTGATTTTGTCCGTATCCGAAATTTTGATTTTGTTGGTTTCCAAAATTCTGATTTTGTCGGTTACTAAAATTTTGATTTTGGCGATATCCAAAATTTTGATTTTGTCGGTTACTGAAATTTTGATTCTGTCGGTATCCGAAATTTTGATTTTGTCTAGGCACAAAGTTTTGGTTTAGTTCAGGTCTAAAATTTGAATTTTGTCCAGATGTAAAATTTTGATTCTGTCGGGATCCAAAGTTTGGATTTTGTGCAGAATTCCATTTATCGTGATTATTAAAATTTCTTTGAGGTGTATTTTGTAAAAATTGGTTTTGAATTGAATTTGAAACATCCGGATTTTCGGAAAAGATTTTTTGTCGAAAGTTTTCGAGGTGGTAGCACTTTTCGGTCGCATGTCCCGGTCTCCCGCAAATTAAACATGCTATTTTAGTATCCTGAGCAACATTGAATTTATTATTTTTAGTAATAATTCGCGATTCTGATTCTTCTTCTGAAGATTTGATTGGCTTATTTTTTCGCAATTCTGAACATGCATTTAATTTTCTTTCAATTTCTAGCGCCTCATTGATTAGAGTTTTAAAAGTTTCATTCACGTTATCTTTTAATCTTATCTCTATTTCTGAACGTAAACCCCTTTTAAAACATTTAACCACATCATCTTCTAAATTTGCTTTAAACGTGTCATCCGTGGCACCATCATTGCCTAATTTATGCGCGTCTTCGATCCTATCTGCTAGTTCTTTTATTCGCGCAGCGTATGATATAACATTTTCTTTATCCCACATAAATATATTGCCTAGTTCTCCTTGCAGCTGGTATACGCTTTTCGCGGGAGCATAAACCTTTTTTAGTTTCTCTATTAATTCATCTAAAGTTCGAAACGTATTTCCGAATATGCATTTCCGCGCTTCTCCGGTCAATTTACATCTAACTAATCTAGCAAGATTCTCATGTGCCTGTGTGGGAATTATAGCTTTTGCTTCTGTGCATCCCTCTATAAAATGAGCTAAAGGGATGTTACTTCCGTCAAAAATAGGGATTATTTCGAGCGCGTCGCGAAGGGAAACTTGTTGATTAGTTGGCAGTGTCATTTTTTTCTGTGTTGTCGAGTCTTCGTCCCTTGCAATGTCGTCACTATCGTGTTCACTTATTATTGATGCGCGATTTAAATCAGAAAATGAATTTTCTTTTGTTTTTTCTTCACAAATTAGCTGAGAAAGCGTCGAACTTAATAATGACTTTACGTTAGTTTGATAATCGATCACGTCATCGATTGTTAGAGTTTTATTTTGGTCTACAGAACCACTAATTAAGCTTGAATTTGTATTGATTAATGTAGTATTACCGGGATTAATGAATGCAGAACAGTCAAAATCTGAATTATCGCTACCGAATTCCAAATCTAGTTTTTCTAATTCAACGTTAATTTTATTTTTCCTATCACTCTCAAGCCCTTTCTTATTTGATTCTATTTGCTTAGCTAGTTGGGGGTTTTGTTTAGCAAGATTCCTGGTAATAGTTCTTTTAATGTTCCCTAAATCTACAGGTTTTTCATTAGGCATTGGTTATATTTATTTACGGACATATTTCACAGCAATAGAATGTAAAGGTTATAAGTTACCTGTCTTCGTTCAGGTTCTTTGTGCTCAAAAAATGTATATGAAATAAACTTTTTTCAAAACAAATTAAATATTGGCTCTCTTTTGTTTGGTTTCCCGGCCGATGCACCATAAAAAGGTTGTATGTTACGTCATGGAAAACGTAAAATACTTTCCTTTTTAATTAGGTTC
>CAKNXH010061244.1:68973-89487 GCA_932178445.1 Andricus quercusramuli
GAATAAATAACAAAAAATTTGTCTTGAAAATCGACTCTGATTAGTAGGGTGAAAAAACACAAATTTAAAATCGTTTTCATAATGACCAGCGGCCACAATGGAGTCTGATTGACTTGAGCCTGTGAATTCCAACTCGAATTCAGGTTTGGAATGAAGCCATAAGAGTCAGAATGTCTTCGGAATAAATAATAAAAAACTTGTCTGGAAAACGTTCTGGAATTGATTTCTAATGCGAGAGTGGGTTTGTATGGGTGTTCTGATAACAATCTATTGACTGAGGATCACATCAGAAAATCATAGAGACAACGACTTCGACTTTTTCTGAAAATGTTATTTTTTCGTCAAAGAATAATACAGTAATATATTTACCAAGTCTTCCCAGCTTACTAGAATTGATTTCTAATACGTGAGTGGGTTCGATGGAGTATTAGGGGTACATTATGTAGCCTAAGGTTTCTCTGAAAAAATCATGAACACAATAACTTTGCATTTTGTGGAAATAACTTTTTTTTGCTAATTACAAGTTTGGAAAATCTTTACAAAATCTTAACAGTCGTATGTAATTTATTTCTTGTGGGTGGATGGACTTTTGGGGATGTTATAATAAGAATCCAGAATCCAAGGACCTTTTAAAAAAATCAAAGTCGCTATAACTTTGATTTTTTAGAGAAATGATTATATTCTCATGGACTAAGATCGGAAACTATTTACCGGGTCTTTCCAGCTTTCTACAGTTGAGTTCTATTGCGTGGGTGGGTTTTGTGGGGTGTTGGTTGCACATTATATAGCCTAAGGTTTCTCTGAAAAATCATAAACACAATAACATTGCATTTTATGGAAAATGCTTATTTTTGCTAATTACAAATTTGGAAAATCTTTACCAAATCTTTTTTAGCTATATGTAAATTATTTCTTCTGTGTGGGTCGTGTGAAGGGAATGTTATAAGAACAACTCAGAATTAGAAGAAAATGTTGCAAGTTTTATTTATCTATTTTATCAGTCAGTATTTTGCGTTGAATATATTTTTCCTTCTTTTTTTCTTATATTTTTGTAAGATAATATTTCTTTGTTATGTTTTTCAAATAATATATTATAACTTATTAAGAATTATTACTCCTACATATGTTTCAATGCTTTTTCTATTTTGAATATGGCGCCAGAAGTCCTTTTAAATCGATTTAGTGATTGATCGGGACACCACGCAGCGCTGATTGTACTGTTTCTGTTTATTTTTTTTCGATCGCTGAAAAATGTTTTAATTTTTTAATTTTTTAATATTTATCGCGAGTTTTGACGTTCCGGAGGGACTTTCCGCCTCAAATATGAATATGTTATTCCTGTGGGGGAAAAAATTGCCCGCTGACATCCTTTCGGTGCGCCAGCATTCGAAACCAATTTTTTGAGGTGAGTTTTGTAGGTTGGAATACCCACTACATGAGCCTTAAAGAATAATCGGAGTCAATCATAAATATACGTCGAAGCAAATGACAACATTTTAAAATTTTGTGAAGTCAGATATCATTCTGAAGTTTTAAAAATCATTGTGAAGTTTGTAAAAAAAGTATTGGGAAACTATAAAGTCCAAGGAACTTTTCCAATATGTTAAAAAAGGTTCATATTTTGTAATTAAAATGCTGTGAAACAGCTAACAAAACTGATGTTTTTTTACAAACTTCATAGTGATTTTTAAAACTTCAGAATGATCTGACTTTACAAAATTTTAAAATGTTGTCATTCGTTTCGACGTATATTTATGATTGAGTTCGATTATTCTCTAAGATGTTTCTTTCTGATGAAGGCCCACATATGAGGGCGAAACGTCAATAAAAAGGAATTTTGACTCGATTTCTTTTTTAGATTTTTTCTAAATGTATCGTAAGACCGAAATAAAAATACGAAAACTTTGTTTTCTCTCATTGACACAATTTAGATTCTAAAAAAGTTCTCGTAGATGACGTCTTGAACGACCTGGTGCAAGTTCCGGTGCACCCGGGTAGTGGACTTGCCATTTAGAGATGTGTCGGTTATTGGAAAACTTAAAATTTTAATTTTCAACGTTAAAAATTGAAATAGATTCAACTTTTTCCATATCATATCTTATTTAATCAATTCAAAAAATATAGAATTGGGAATTCAACTTTTAAAATTATTTGCAATGCAAGCCTTTAATTTCATATAACTTATATAAACTTATTCTATATAGCTATATAAAATCTTATTAATCTTGAACCTACTAGAATTTATAACCAAAAAAGAATTTGCGATTAAAAATTTGTTCCAAATTTAAAGTTTCCAAAATTTAAAAAATGTTAAAGATCCCGAAATTTGTAATTACCTAAATTTTAAACTAAATTTTCGAAATATGATATTCTTGAAATTACCCTGGCGGACCGAACGGAGCGGATACGCTACAGCGTATCCTTATAGTATATCCACATCGTATCCTCTCCGTATCATGCGAGAAAAACTCATTAAAGAAGGAAGATGAACATTTCACTTATTGAAATTCGGATTCTACGTGAAATTTTGCGTTAAAAGGTCACGGAGTAATCGCAATAGTTTTTCTTGCAACATTAAAAACTTTCAAAAAATATAATACTTATCGATAACGTGGGCTGAAGGCGACTTCAAACGCATCGTCGACGGATAAAGTCTATGAAATGCTACTGAATGACGATGCGTTTGAATTCGCCTTCAGTGCACGTCATCGATAAGTATTATATTTATTAAAAGTTTTTAATGTTGCAAGAAAAACTATTGCGATTACTCTGTGACCTTTTAACTCAAAATTTCACGTAGAATCCGAATTTCAACAAGTGAAATGTTAATCTTTCTTTTTTAATGAGTTTTTCTTGCATGATACGGAGAGGATACGATGTGGATACTATAAGGATACGCTGTAGCGTATCCGCTCCGTTTGTTCGGTCCGCCAGGGTACTGACATTATAAATATAAAACTCCAGAAATTTCAAATTTCCGAAATCATTAACCTAGAATTGTCAAATCACAAAAATTTGTCAAACAGCCCTGCACAGCTGTAGCTTATATTTTAGATTTTTTTTTATACTACAAGTTATGTTAGCTGCGAGGTTTTCTCAGGAGCTCCGAATGCGTAGGTAGGGGGTTCGAGCCCACAGCGAATAATAATTTTAATAGCGTGCGATTATTTGTGTAGTGATTGTTTGTGTCATAGTAAATAATTATGTACTTAAATATGTGAACAAATATTAAAGCATAATGATAATAATAATGATAATAAAAAAGATTTTTTTTTAGGCTAAAAATCGGCCATGATTTTATAGAACTGTTTTCTATAGTTTCGAGACTTCTCCGATGTAGACTGTATATTAGCTGGACTTTTAGATTTTCTAGAACTATTCTACGTTTTTCGCATTTTAGAGAACTCTGTATTAAATTTTGTAGAATAGTTCGATGCAATGTAAAACCAAGAAGATTTTAACTTTTAATAAACTACCCGTCGTATCCTCTACTATAGGACTAGTTCTATAAAATTTAATGAATTTTTTTTTCCGTGTACAGACAGACAGACAGACAGCGACAAAATTTTATGATTTTCGGACTCCGTGAGTGCCGGAACGTAAAGATTCGTTAAAAACCAGAGATCGACAATTTGGGCGATTACATTACACTCTCATGAATGAGAATGTAAAAATTGCATCGTTTGTACTGTATAATACTATCTGAAAAAAGTGGTAACTCATTACATTAAATTAAACGTTTAAGAAGTGCTGATGTGTTTAAATTTCGAATTTTTTGTAAAGTCGAAATATCGAAAATCGCAAATATTGGTTTATTCGATATTTTGAATAAAATCTGATAACATTTACTTTACACATTTATTATTTGTTGGCATGTAGATTGCAGATAGGAAATTAGATAGACAATATAATTATAAATTCAGTCTCGCTCTAATCCCTTTGATCCTACGTCCTTGCTTATGTTCAACCGTCCGTCACCTCACTTCCGCAATCGGAATTAAAGATCTAATTTAATTGAAGCCAGGAAAATGGAACAAATAAATTAAACACAGGTTTTTCTTTGTCAGCCTATTTTTAACCAATTTTATTATATGAACTTCAAAAATTTGTACGTTTGGGGCATTACTTCTCAAGGGTACCCTCACAAAAGATTATAGTTGACCGATTTAAGTTAAACTTAGAAAAAATTAATGTTATTAAGCAGCAGTTTATGGAGGACAACATTTTTTCATTTGGATAAACATTTACTGTGGCACAAGGGATGAACATTTTTGGATTTGCGAGTACATCATCTAATTTTGTGATTTTTACCTCTTCTAATGGCGATAAAAAATTGTATGTTATTAAAAATTGCATTTTTGAGTTACTGGGGTTGAATTATATCTAAAGATCTCACAAGTGTACTTCTGAAAATTGACGTCATTACGAACTTCCCTCTATAAGGAAGAAATAAAATAATAAACTTTACGAATTATTTGATAAAATTACGCAACATTGGCATCTGAAAATATTTTGTATTTGCAATAGGATGAGTTATTTTACCTGAAAGAATGTAAGCAGTATATTGACAAAAGGAGTCATCTTTTACTATAAAAAACATGATGGTACACAATTTACAATGCTATAATATTCGCCAGAGATGGCATAAAAATTACAAAGTTTATTATTCATTACCTATATGTAAAAAAGTTCCAATTTTTATGTGATTATGATCTCATTTTTTTATTATTAAAAGTGTAAACGCACTAACATAATTATTTGTTCAAACTTTTTTTGAAAATATGCTTTATGAAGAAAAATTAATCAAAAATACAACATAACTTTGTACTTAGGTCAGAAGAATATCCGCTTAAAAAAGGAAATCAAATAACAATTGCCCCAAATTTTAAATAACTGAAAAGTAGTATGTTTCATCTCCTTAAAATCAGTTCTTCAACCCTTAATTTATGTCGACAGCGCGATTTACTAATTTACAATGAGGAAGGGTGTGGGGACAGGCAAAAGAACATTGTAAAATTGTTTCAGTGGAAAGAGCGATGATCATAGGATTCCTAAGGAGCACTCACCCTGAACATTTTCACGTGTGTCTGATGACACATGCATACTCACATGAGAAATCACTCGATAGGTGGCTTCTAAAAGCGACAAGCGCACGCCCAAAAAGGCAACAGAGCGTAGTTCCAACTTCCCAACTGTTGCATTACCTTCATAGTTGACGCGTAAATAGCAATAGAACCAGAAAGCGTGTGGGAAATATAGTAAACCCCCAGGAGCGCCAATGTCACTTAACAAATTTTTTCCCCTGATATTAAATTCTTAATAAGAACATGCATTGTTAATTACAGGCTTCACAGTCTACCTTCTATTTATACCTTTTCACCTAATTTAAAAAATAAATTTCCCTCTTTTCCCTTTAAATATGAATAGAATTAGTTGAAACTAATACAAATCCACATTTTAAGGTGTTTCTGTTCCTTATATGTGTACAATATACATACGTATTTTTGTCAGTAAAACCCTGGTTTTGAAATATTACATTAATTAGGTAATAAAGTGGATATAACGTAGTTGTAATTCTTGTAAAGCGTACATTACAAACTGAAAACCAATATTTTATTAAAAAGACATTTTTGTACAAAAATCTCGTAATATGGTAGGCATACAAGTGGATCGAGTCGACTGTAACGTTAGTGGCTCATAATTAATTTAAAACACTCTTATGATCTATCAATATCTGCTTGAAGACTTGAAAAACTGCCGTGTAAATTGGTGGCCACAATGTTTCAAAGTATAAGATACTGCGAAATAATAATTAATTTTCTGCAATTATGCTGATTGAAGAGGGGTTTATTCGTCATTTTTTAAAGTTATCTTGGAAGGACTGTCTATATTGTCAATTTGAAAACATCCTTAAGAAAATTACTTTATCGTGACAATACCTTAACTGACATTCTCCTTAGGAAGTGCAGAGAAACGAGCAAAAAAGTTTTTGAACAATTTTGAAAGGAATTATCATGAGAAAACCCTTCGAAAAGTATATTTAAACGAGCATTGTAACTTATCATAAACTTCAACGATGTCCCCCTAGGTTAATTGATTGCTAATTAAAAATTTTGTATTCAATAATTTATTTATTATTAATTTTTGTACACGTCTACCCTCAAATAAATTCAGCATTCTTCGTAAGTGATAATTCAACTATGTCCAGTTGTCCCCGCTCAACAACTGTAATTAAATTATACACTGAGAAAAAAATGTTGGATCCAAAGAAATGCATTTCTTTGATTGCATTTATTTGAGCCAAAAAACCGTTTACTTAATTGTGCTGAATATTGTTTAAAAGCAATCATTTCTTTGGGCGCCTATTCTTTGGAATATAGAAATATTTCTTGGCCCCAGAATATGAGATAATTAACTCAAGGAATTGATATCTTTAAAACTAAATACCCAGTTTCCTTGAATCTCGCTTTCGCATCCAAAGAAATATTTGCTCAGTTAAATGATTTTGAGCCTCTGAATTAACAAACATTTTATTTGAAATAAGTGATTCATCGAGGCATGAAAAAAATATTTTGGTTTCTTTGAATCAAAGAAATGCTGACATATTTGAAAGCAATATTAATTAAGTGAAAGCGATATTTCTTTCATATAAGAGGATTGATACTGTTGTTTTAAAAGAAAGTGTTATTAGCCGAATAAAGTAATTTTTTCACTCAAGTAATAACACAGTAAATTCCCTAGATATTATTTATCTGAAGTTAGATGCAAACGCTGCAAACAATTGAAAACTAGAATTATCCGACGGCAGATAATTTTCATGACAAGGCAGATGAAAATGATCTGGATTCGCATAATTGTAGTTGTCAATTGTTTGCAACGTTTTTATCCGATTTCAGATAAATAATATCTTGGCGATTTACTGTAAATTTATTCACTTGAAAGATATGTTTCTTTTAATAAATAGAGTGAAGCGATTCATGCCCAATAAACATTTCCTTCAAGTGAAGAAATATATTTTTGAAATAACTTCATACCATTCGTTCGACAAAATATTTTGGTAAAATTCTTTATTTGTACCGAGTAGTTCAGAACGTATGCCGTCAGGTGCGCAGAGTTTACAGTATCACAATAGAAATGGATTCTCCAGTTAGTCCAGACGTCAACCCCATTTCCGTCGGATCGACGAGGTCCATTCGATTTTTTTCTGGATTCTTATGTAAAATGATCTTCAGAATCCAAAACTGTGTAGCAGAACTCTGGGAAATGTGCCGTTCTCAGGATATTCGCACTTATTTATTTTTTTATAAACGTTATATTAGACATTAAAATTTTGAAATTTTTGAATTTTTTTTTCTTGTTTTGTTAGATAAGCTCATGTGAAACAATAGTTGTTCAGGCATTTTTTCGCTCCGATTAATATTTATTGCACAAAGTCAATTAACGTATAAAATAAGTGACAATAAGTACTTTTATCAATAACCAAAAAAGTATTTTATGAATGACAAAAAAGTAACACTATTTTAAAAGTACCTACTGGAATACACATTTTTGTAATGAACACTGTTCCTCTAAATTTAATAATTTGCAAGACAACAGAGCTTTTCTTATAAGTCATTTGATCGCGTCACAACAAATAGTCATTTTGCATTGAGCGAATTTGTGTTAGAGAACAAATTCCTGTGAAAAACTATACTTATCTATACTTGATGAATACAAGTATATCTGAAATGATCAATAAATTGTTTAATTTTATGCAAATTAAGATGATTGTTTAATTTGCTCGCTTTGAATTGATGTAACTCTTTCGGAAAAAGTAATAAAGGTGTCAAAATTGGTGTACTTATTCTTCGAAGTTGTACCAAAATGATGAGGTGGTCCAAAGTTGCGAAATTTAAATATATGGGCCTCTAAAATTGTTTAAATTTTAAGCGACTATCTCTGCTTCTGCGTTTGATAGAAAGACGGGGAAAAATCTAAAAAAATTCGGAAATTACTACGAATTCAGTCATATCAATTAATTTATTGTTGTTTTATTCGTTGAAGAGTTATTAAAATCTATTTTTTTGGGGAGGATGACAATAGACCTATTAGTAATGCAGTACACTTGGCAGCAGGCGGTCAGCGCGTACATGGCAGGCACGCTGGAGATCCAAAGGCGTAGACACTGTGCAAGGGCTATGCGTATGCAGCTTCAGTCTGCCCTAACCTTTGCACCGTATCGACGCCCTTGAGTATCGGTCTCAGGTCTATTTTCGTCCTCTTTAAAAAAAAAGAGATATTAATAACTCTTCAACGAATAAAACAACAATAAATTGATTGATATGACTGAATTCGTAGTAATTTCCGAATTTTTTTAGATTTTTCCCCGTCTTTCTATCAAACGCAGAAGCAGAGATAGTCGCTTAAAATTTAAACAATTTTAGAGGCCCATATATTTAAATTTCGCAACTTTGGACCACCTCATCATTTTGGTACAACTTCGAAGAATAAGTACACCAATTTTGACACCTTTATTACTTTTTCCGAAAGAGTTACATCAATTCAAAGCGAGCAAATTAAACAATCATCTTAATTTGCATAAAATTAAACAATTTATTGATCATTTCAGATATACTTGTATTCATCAAGTATAGATAAGTATAGTTTTTCACAGGAATTTGTTCTCTAACACAAATTCGCTCAATGCAAAATGACTATTTGTTGTGACGCGATCAAATGACTTATAAGAAAAGCTCTGTTGTCTTGCAAATTATTAAATTTAGAGGAACAGTGTTCATTACAAAAATGTGTATTCCAGTAGGTACTTTTAAAATAGTGTTACTTTTTTGTCATTCATAAAATACTTTTTTGGTTATTGATAAAAGTACTTATTGTCACTTATTTTATACGTTAATTGACTTTGTGCAATAAATGAAGGGTAGAAATGCAAAAGGAGTCAAGCGCCAAATTTTCGAAATCGGGTTTATTAGCTCAAGAAATCAGATAATATCTATTACACAAGCCTGCCAAAGGATTTTTTGGGGCATCATTTTTCAAAATTTGTGTTCTTGTTTTCACAGTCCGAGAAGCTTTTCTAACCACAAAGTAAAAAATCAAATTTCATTTTTCTCGACACTGGCTAATTATTTTTAATTACTATTGGGTGCCTTCCGTTCAGCACTAAATAACCTAAACCCCAGTTCCTCACTTTTTGGAAATATGCAAAATTATTACTGTTATCGTCATTATTTTGAAGTTGAAATGTCAGTTTTACACCATTTCGAAGTCATAATTGGATTTTCAAATTTCGCGAAACTGCATGATTTTTTTTAAACAAACTTTTTGGAAATAAATTCGTCCATTCAATAGCTAGAATTCAAATTTTTAGTTTTTTCTTAAACTGCAAATTGACTCCACAATTAATGTTGAAAGATGTTAAAAGTCGATACGGACCCAAAATCTAACCTCGAAACGTGACCTGTTTCATTCAATTTCTCGAAACCAGATAGCTTTTTGTGAGCAAACTTTTTTCAGTTCGATAGAGCATGAAAGTGTCTCGAAAGTACTTTCTTATTTTTATCTTAAATGGTCCCGCTGAATTTACAACATGTTTTCAGTCTCCTGAAAAAAGTGAAAAATGGCGCTTGACTCCTTTTGCATTTCTACCCTTCAAATATTAATCGGGGCGGAAAAATGCCTGAACAACTATTGTTTCCCATGAGCTTATCTAACAAGAGAAGCAAAAAAATTTCAAATTTTAAATGTTTAATGTAACGTTTATAAAAAGAATTAATTGCGAATATCTCGAGAACGGCACATTTGCCAGAGTTCTGCTACACAGTTTTGGATTCTGGAGATCATTCTATACATAAGAATCAAGAAAAAAATCGAATGGACGTCGTCGATCCGACGGAAATGGGGTTGGCGTCTGGACTAAGTCTTCAAGTTAGACATACATTGTCACCGTAGATATAATCTGAAATATGTGGTGATTGGTAATTATTGGTTTCCCTAAGCATTGGTCAGTTGGTTTTGCTTGAAATTCTTTTTCCTACTCCGCGAAAATGAAAATAAATATATTATTATAAATTATAATTATTATAATTGCATATATTTTTTCAATAAATAGACCTACTTAATTTTTGAACTCTAACTATTTAAAATTTTTAAACAATAGGAGAAATTTGTCTGTTTGAGTAAATTGTTCTTTGAATCAATAAATATATAATTACCTCTGTTACGTCTTTTGTTTAATAATATGCCGCATCTTAGAAACAAACAAATATTTATTTCCGTTGACAAAAATTTCTTCGTTGCAAAGAAATGTTTATTTTACCAAAAAATACGCTTATTTGAATCAAAGAATCATATATTTGGCTAAAAAAGAACTTTTACTCAGTACTTGTTTCATTTATTTGTATGTAATAAATATCTTCTTGAACTTACACCATACTTATTTACATTATGGAACTCACCTATCATATCAAATACTTAATTATTGCGTTCCTTAGATACAAACAAAACATTTCTTTAATCTGAAGAAATATTTCTTCAGCCATATTCTAGTCTATGAATCTTATTCTGTTTATAACTATATCCTAATAAATTCATACGTTTCACAGTTATTGTAAATATGTTTTAAAGGATATTATATATCAATTCATCAACAGAAATAATTAAAATTAATGTTATTTATCTAACTGTAAAATACCTCAAATCATATATGTCCACCTTAAAACCAAGATAAGAGTTTCAAAAACAACCACTGGCTATTATTTGTTATCACAAACCTTTTTTCGAGCCCATTGGCATGTGTTAATATTAGAATTTCAAAAAAAATACGGATTTTCTTTCTTCGGAAATGGAAACTGGGGGGGGGGGGGGGTCTTGCCCGCTAATATTTCCGGAAATTTGGGAAATTATGGTAACTTTCGGTAACATTCATAAGCCGCTTTAAAGAATTGATCACGATAGTAATGAGTATTACGGTCATTTCTACTGCGACAAAAACACGATGAATAATCATCGTCGTAAGATCTAAAATTCTAAAACACAGTAAAACCTACTTCAGTAAAAAAATGTACTGCGGTGCGGTGTAAAATGCCTCATAGTACTTCTCAGGTTTGACTAATTTACAAAAATGGGATTTAGGAAAATGAGAGTTTCTCTAAAAGCCTACGAAAAAATTTGAATTTTGGAATTTAGAACACTTTTAGATCATTTTTATAAATTCCTAAAGCATTTTAGGTATTTAAAAAAGAATTAGATTTAAGCTCAGAATTAATCTTTTTTATTTATAAAATATATTAAAATAGTATAATTTAAAGGAATTGTTACGAAGCGATTTGAAAACGTTTGACAATGCATAAAGTTTGTTGAATAAACAAGGTGCAAAAATGTACAACAATGTACGAAGTGCAAAAAGTAATGGAGAGAAATTACCGAGTTCGTATTATCATTTGCGAAAAATGTATGAACTCTTAAGAGTCGTTGGTGAAGTGAATGTAATAAAACATAGTAATAAGAAGAATCAAATTATAAAGCTGCAAAGAATCGGTGCCAAAGTCATAAGGGTGTGCTTGTTTTAAAGTCGGAATAAAGGGTAACTCTTGTTGCCTACAAAGAGCTTCCTGCTGCAACAAATAATTCGTATCTCTTTATTTAATTAACAGAAAGTGTAGATTCAATGAAAACTGTCAACATTTTATTTTTAAGTGAAAAAAAAATTAGACAGATACCTTGATACTTGAATAAAACTTGATACTTACATTTCTGTTGTCTTTAATGGGTAAGAGTTGTGATAAATAATATGCAACCAACTTAAATATATTTTAATTGCTTCCTCGTAGAGAAAGCCTTGTAACGATGAAAAGGTTTGAACTTCATTTTTTGACACACTTTGAAATAATTCGACCTCAGGAGTCAAAAAATGAGGGTTTTAAAAAATATCCATGCGCAGGGTGTCTAGCGGACCGGGAAACCGGGAGAAACCGGGGAAACACCTGGAATTATATTGGACCGTGAAAAAACCGGGAAAACCCCGGGAATTTTGCTTATGACCGGGAATTTTTTGTATTTGATCGAAAAATCGACTTTTTTCTACTTAATTTTCTTTTTATTCCATTTCCACTTTATCTACAGTCGCAAGGTTCCTTCTTATGCTTATCCTAAGTACCTATTTATGTAATTTTTGACATTCTCATCCTAATGAGAAGGTATTGGTTTTATGTAAAATTTGTCTTAGTCGGGTTTCATCAAATCTCCACGTTTTGAGCCCCACTAAGTCAGAAAAAAACTATTTTTACGAAGGTAAAATCTGTCTGTAAACCTGTCTGTAGTCTGCAATCTGTCTGTAGTCTGTCTGTATTCTGTAGTCTGTCTGCAGTCTGTACACACTTTTTTAAGACCTAAAAGAAAAAGACAAGTTCGTCAGTCAGCTATTTTGGATCAAAATTCAAAAAGTTATAGCATTTTCAAACTTTTTGAGACCTTTTTTTTAAGAGTTGAAAATTCTATGTACCTACAAGATTATCATAACAACTTTTTGAGTTTTCTTCAAAAAATCGAACATTCAAATTGTGTGCTCGAGCAGCGGGCAGATTTTTTCTATGTATATTATGTTGAAATTCCTATTTCTATGTACACATGGACTTCAGAAAATCACAAAAAGACATCTAAAACTTGGTCAGGGGAAAAATATTTGACCGGGAAAAAAACGGGAAAAACCCGGGAATTTCAAATTGCCTGATCACTAGACACCCTGATGCGTGTGTAAGTGTGCCAACAATTCTCTTTTTACGATAAATCGGAAACAAGAAGAGCTAGGGTCATGCAATTTGAAGAGATTGTAGTTCTTAATAATACCAATTATTGTTGATTGAGTTTAGAGCCGGATCAGATAAGCCCGGGTGAAAATGCTTCGACTTGATTTTGACTTGATTTCATCTTGAGTTCGACTTCAAGACGATTATGTCTGGCTACGTCTCAAAAATGAGACGAGACATAAGATAATGTTTCACTTTTATGGTATCAGTTAATTGCTTTCCTAAATAATTATTATAAACTTAAACTGGATCGTTAGCTTTTTCTCTGATTTCTTTATCTGAGAGTGTTTCTAACTGATTGATGAAGCGAACACGAACGTCGATCTCTCTGTAGTAATCCAGTAGCAAGTAACACTTCTGTATATGCACTAACTAACAACGCAGTAACTTTGGATTAAAGAGTCCGTAAAAGTCCCCTGATTATGAATATCAAGGTTACTTCTTCGAAATCTGGTGCAACAATTTTTTAAACAATTTTTCCAAACAATTACTTTATTTTTTAAGATAAAAATTGTCTAACATTATTTTCGGAAATTTCATGGAAAAACGAAACTTTTACGTCATGACAAATTTTTCATGCAACGACCTATTTTCAAGTTAGAGCGTTACAAACAATTGAATTTTCACTAAAATTGACATATTTCCGGCTGCATATCTAGGCAACCATTGGACCGACAATTTTCGAAAAAAATGTAGATCATTTCTCAGGACACTTGCTCTACAAGGAAAAAGAAAATTTCACGGCGCAGCTAAAACTTTTGTTAATATTTAAGTGTTAAAAATGTTTCTTAATTATCAATTATATGTGTCCAATTTTTTGAACTTTTTAATAAAAGACTTTGTGTACGTTGTACAAGGTCGATGCTATAACTTTTTTTTAATATTGGGGAAATTACCTTGATTACAAATACTTTTATTACTTTGCAAAAATCTCAATCGTTTTTTTGTTAATAACAATTTTTATGAACAAATACGGATATTTAATATAGCTTTCGTTTTCAAACGTGTTTTTAAAATTTTATAAAACAAAAACTTTGTCTGTTATAGATTTTTTTCCAATTCAAATCATTTGTTAACTATTGCCTTAGAAATGATTAATTGCAAAATAATCTTTGGTCTGTCCCAGCTGCAATTTGACAGTTAAGATTTTCGATTTTTTCAGTTAGTTATCTGGTAGCTTCCTCATAATCGTTCTCTCCATTACCACTCTGAAAACATCATTCTCTTGTTAATATCAATTGTTATTAAACAAAACTTGCATTTAACAAAATTGTTTTGTAATATTGTATGTTTTTGCTTTCACGCAAAGGAAAATCTTTTGTGGTAACCTCACATAGAGAAATCTTGTCAGGAAGCTACCGAAGAAATGACCAACAAAAATAGAAAATCATAACTGTAAAATTGCAGCTGGAACAGATCAAAGATTAGTTTGCAATTAATGGTTTATAAGGCAATGGTTAACAAATGATTTGAATTAAAAGAATATCTATAGGAGAAAAACTTTTTGTTTTATATCTAATTTCAAAAACACATTCCAAAACGAAATCTATATCAAATATCCGTATTAGTTCATAAAAATTGTTATTAACAAAAAACGATTGAGATTTCTGCAAAGTAACAAAGTATTTGTAATCAAGGTAATTTCCCCCAGACTTTTTACAAAAGTTATAGTATCGACCTTGTACAATGTACACAAAGTCTTTTATTAAGATGGTCAAAAAAGTGCATACGTAGTTTTAAAAAAAGGACCATTTTCAACAATTATATATTAACAAAAGTTTTAGCTGCATCAGAAAAATGTCTTTTCCCTTGTGGAGCAAGTGTCCTGAAAAATGATTTACATTTTCTCGAAAATTTCCGGTCCAATAGTTGCCGAGATATGCAGCCGCAAATATGTCATTTTTATAGAGTGATACCGCCGAGCGATATTTTTCGATACTGAGACGATACCGATACGATACTCACCTTCCAGTCTCGGATTTGTATCACTCGGTTTTGTATCGTATCGGAATAATGTCGAAAAGTTCCGTCTCGTATTGGTATCGTATCGGAATACCGAGAGAAAATGTCCAGATGGAATTTTCCTCGTTCACAATAGAAGAGAGAGTAGGGCTGCTCGTGTGGCCGGCCGCAGGTACCGGAAAAAGAAGTTGCGAGGAGCTTATCCCTTTGGGACTAGGCCTTGAAAGAAAAGAATTATATATTCCAAAAATCTAAACTCTACAACTCTACAGTTTGCACTGCCGAAGAAATAAATTCTAAAGCACTCAGTGAGATCTGTTTTATTTAAAAAAACTCAAACTTATTTCAATTCAATGTTTAAATTAAATCTTTTACATGGACAGCTAAAAGTTTGTTAACTTTAAACGAAAGCTTTTATTTAAATTAATCCTCTTACTTTTTATTTGTTTTGATCAAGAGGCGCAAAGATATACCTCAACTTCTATTTTACTTAAATCTACAATCATGTGACGTAATAATACTACTAATCGTATTTTACATACATTTTATTTTGCCGAAGTATCGTTTGATTTCTGATTCATTGATTGTTTGGAAAGAAATTATTATTATGAATTAGCTTATTTATCTTATAATCATGGGCGGATTAAGACCCTTCGGGGCCCGGAGCTACAATAACCACGGGACCCCTTCAAGGGGGCGGATTTTAGGAAAAAGAGCATTTTCTTGGGGAAAAGGGGGCCCCCACTAGCGTGGGGCCCGGTGCTTCAGCACCACCAAGCACCCCCCATGATCCGGCACTGCTTATAATTGGTGGAAGCTTAAGAGTTATTTTTGAGTTTTAAAATTATTGAAGCATAATTTAAAAGTCAAAAAGATTTTAATCAAATTTAAACAAAAAGTGAATTTTTGAAGATAGCGAACAAAACATTTAGAATCTTTTCAAGCGTTTTGAAAGGTTTCAAGAAAATGAAAAATTTCTTTAGTTTCCTAGAAAAATTTTAAATAATCATAATTTTTTTAATTCATTTGGAAAACAGAATTTTTTGAACATTTCAGAAGTGCAAACTTGGCACAAAAAGAATCTGGAAGTATTTAAGGTAATGTTTTTGATTTTGCAGATTTTTTTCTTAATTTTAGGAGAAATTAGAAATATTCTAAAAAATATTTAGAATGTTTCGAAGTTTTACAAAACTTAAAAGATTATTTATAATTTGAAGAGAATAACAAAATGTTTTAATCAAATGTGGATTTTTGAACATTTCGAAAAAGCAGGAAAACGTAAAATGATTTTTTATTTTGACTAATCAATTATTTTTAAAAATTCAATAAGATGAAAAAGATTTCTAAGAATGTTGGAAAAAATGTAGGAGATTTAAAGGCAATTCTTGTAATTTTGAAAGTTTCTCCAAATTTTTTTTTTTAAATTGAAGTTAGTTTAAAAGACTTATAGGAATTTCAAACAAAAAGTATATTTTTAAAGATATGGAACAAAACATTTGTGCATACAGAAAATTTACTGGCTACTCGATTATAGGCATCACTTTGTCTGAATAAGTCTGCTCCAAGTCTGTCAATAATAGTGAAAAATATGTTCACTATCATGTCTTCTCTAAGAGTGAACACAGTATCATTATTATTGCATTAATCAAAAAATATTTTTTCCTTTCTCAGTCTTTGATTTTCTTCTTTGTATCCTGCGCACTGAGTCAATCTTTTGTCTTCCTCTTCATAAAAGTCAAATTCATCTCGTAGTACTTTGTAAACACTTATTAGGGGTCATTCGCAAAATACGTGATCCATTAAGGGGGGGGGGGGGGGGTTATTTCAAAGTACCAATCGCAATGTTGAGTGCAATTGAAAAAGCATCACACAGGGGAGGGAAGGTGTTTAAGGTTCCGGAAAAATGTATCACGTATTTTGTGAACGGCCCCTTAGTCACGTAATTTCGTTCTAGAACATCATTCGAAAAACCGTTTAACAGGTGTACCATCCGCAGGAACATATCTTAAAATAAAAGTAATTTGATCAGTTTGTGCACTGAGAAACTTTAGGTTAGAAAAATTACTAAAACGGATAGCAAATGGGGGCAAAATGCTTAAATTTCGACATTTTAATACATAAATAATAAGTTATACTATTTTTATAAGAAGATTTCCTATTTGGTAATAGCAATCCTTACTATTTTCTGTAGTAAAATCCGATGTAGGAAAAATTAGTAGAGAAATTAATAAATTGTACAAAAAGAATAAAAGTAATAAGTATTTTAAATAACATGATATACTAAATATGTAGAAGAAATTACTATTGTCTGTAGGAACACGATGTGTATTATGGACATTCCCTACTTTTAGTAACAAAGGTTAATACCAATTATTAAATTTGGTCCCAAATATTACTAACTGATTCAGCAGAAAGTATCGAGCCTTGGACCGAGCGCGGCCGAGTGCATCCGACGTGTGTCGATCGCCGATCATATTTTTAGGTTGCGAAAATGACATCTAATTTATGTTTCAATGCAAAATCCGCAAAAAAACGTAATTTAAGAAAAAATATTTACTTATTTTAATTACATTAAAAATTTTGTTGTTTAAAATTATAAAAATATCATGAATATTAATCAATTAAGGATTAAATGAATTAGAACCAATAAACTTTCTATCATTTAGGTCATAATGGAAGCTTTCATTCTGAGTCACAAAATGTCTTGTAGGTAGATGGATCATCGCCCGACTGCTGTCCCGGAGACGCGTGTTCGATTCCCGCCAGCCTTCGTTTTCTTCTAACCCGATTTTTCTGTTTCAGCTTTATAATATAATACTATCTTTTAAGAATATATACATATATGTAATTTCTAATGTTGTCAATTCTTAATTTAAATAAATGTGAATTATGCGTTAAATGTAGAACATGTGTGTAGGTAGGCTTGTGTGAAAGTTAGCAACACGTATTTATTTTTTTTACTATTCCCACTGTAGCATATTTTGCTAACCAGATAGTAATTCGGTGCGCAAGGTCCCTGCGCATCATTTTACTACAGCACTTTGTAAATACTGTTATCTTCTACAGATATGAATCCAACAAATTTACTATTTTCTCCTACCAAAATTAGTAAATAGTGCAGACTTGCAGTTTTACTACAGAGGTTAATAAAAACTTCAAATGTCTTCTACAATAAATGCAATAGTTTTAACTTTCATTCCAATATACTTTATAATTCTTTAAGTAGCTACGAGTTACTATTGAGGTTAGTAAATATTATTAAAATTTGCTTTTTGCCTCTCATTGCAAATTTCAGATAGTGAAATCTAGTGTGATTTTTAACAAGAAATACAAACAAGGGTTTCTCAATGTGATATATTGGATCTAGAGCCTATGCTAACGTATATAATTTGTTTAGCTCTCCCAGTGGGCACAAAATAAGGCGACGTCTCTACGACATCGTTACGACATCTTCAAGACATTTTTACGACAACTTTACGACATCCTATGTCCACGTCGTTAAGATGTATTTACGATGTCGTAAAGAACGTGTTCCCAACTCGATTCCCAATAAGTGCGCTCTGTCTCGTATTGTTCAATTTCCATTGACGCTGCTTTTTTTTTTAAAGTAACATAAGTCTAGACATTTTAAAATCCGCGAGGCCGCTCATACTCACGGGACCCCTAGGCCATGACCTCCCTTGGTCTATTGGTTAATCCGGCACTTATAACTATACTATACTTACATCAACAATAAATACAAAACAATCCTCTATGGGAAAGATTAGTATTTATGAAATGACCACAAATTAGGAGCCGTAATTATATTACGTAACGGATCATGGGCCCTCTCCAATATCCTCCCACCCCCCTGTAACAAACCGTAACAAAATATTTCAACCCCCCTCTCCCCTCTTACTGTACGTAATTTATGGTTTCCAGAAATAATAAGACATGGGACTTGTAACTAATGGAAATTTTTACCATAAAAGATGATTTTTTAAACAAACAACTTGAAATTTTAACAAAATAATTAAATTTTGAACAAAATAATAGATTTTTAAACATTAAAAAATGAATTAATAAAAACGTAATAGTTGATATTTAAAAAACAAAAATTATGAAATTTAATTAAAAAAATTAATTTTAAAACCAAAATGACGAATTTTTAACGAATGAAGACTAGTCATGAAAGAAAAAAAATTCACCTAAATTGTTGAACCTTCGATTAAAAAAAAAAAACAACAAAGTAGTTCAACTTTTATCCATGCAATTGAATTTTCAATTAAAAAAGATCACTATTTAACAAAATAGTTCATGTTTCAACCAGAGATGGATTTTCACTTAAAAATATGAATTTTCAACAAAAAAAATGATTTTTTAACAAAGTGGTTTAACAAAAATTTTCAAACAAGATAGTTGAATCATCAAGCAAAGAAGATTAATCTTTAACCAAACAGTTGCATTTTCATCGAAGAACGATGAACTTTCTACTAAAACAGATGAATTTTTAAATCAAGAAGACAAATTTTCAAAAAAATAGTTAAATTTTCCTAACAAGAAAAATCACCAGAAGGGAATACTTTTTAAGAACATTGTTGATTTTTCAACCAAACAGTTGCGTTTTTATCCAAAGAAGATGCAATTTCTACTAAAATAGATGAATTCCTAAATTAGAAAGACAAATTCTCAAGAACAAAAAGTAAGGTAGATGTCCCAGTAATCAGGACGGTCCCAGTAATCGTGAGTTTTGAGGTGTAAACGCCAGAATTAAGTATTTTCCGCATAAAAATACAATCCTAAAATATTTTTAAGTAAGGTTGAACAATGCTTGTTGTGGAAACCAAATTAGTTTTTTCATACAAATAGTGCACACGGGTAAAAAAAATTAATTTGTATTGCCGGTGGCGATGAATCACGAAACGTGGAAAATAGCTTAACATTTTGGTTAGGAAAGGCTTCTCTTTACTTAAGCTTTTACTATGTCAAGAAATTAGTTTATCGGGACGAAAATAATTTTTTTGTAATAAAAAATAATTTTTGTTTCATAAAATAAAGTAAAATCTTAATTTAGTACCTTCACGTTCAAGAAATATCGGTCACGATTATAGGGACATTTCAAAAGCATAGTTGCTCGAGTAATCGTGACCTGTCACGAAGACTAGGACGTCTCTGTCAAAATTTTATTTCCATATTCCGTTACAAATAATAATTTAATTAATTTCAAAAAGGTATGAAATGAAATCAGAGAACTGACTTATTACTGTGAGTAGTAATCGTAATATAAATTAGTGCTTAAAACTGAAAAAAGGTGATGTAAAATATTTGAATGAGTTTACACGGAAAAAATGTGTACTTGAGGAATTACAGAATTAGTTCCGATGTGGCAGATATGAGAAAAAATCCGTAATAATTACAGACCTACGTTATTTTAAATTCTACAGAACTTTTTCTATGAGAATTAAATATAATGCAGGAAGAATTCTAAAATGGGATAGTAATTTTAGCAACGGGAAACTTCAAAATTTGCGAAACTAAAGTTCGTTAAAAACAAAGTGGAAGACTGGATATTTCACAGAACGCCTCTCAAATCAAAAACACGGCA
This sequence comes from Andricus quercusramuli, assembly GCA_932178445.1. Lineage (NCBI taxonomy): Eukaryota > Metazoa > Arthropoda > Insecta > Hymenoptera > Cynipidae > Andricus > Andricus quercusramuli. The sequence continues at coordinate 89,323 of CAKNXH010061244.1, forward strand.
TAGTTCTGTGATTTCTACATCACCGCGCCGTCGTTTCCAAAATGAAAAAAAAATTCCGATTTATATACTACTACTTTGTATATTAGAAGGAAGGAAGCAAGGACGGACGGAGGACACACACGAGAGACCCATTCTTAACTTATTGTACGCACACAAACATAATAT
>CAKNXH010061244.1:89587-100978 GCA_932178445.1 Andricus quercusramuli
ATAGTGCACGCAACGCACTTCCCTAACGCAGAATATCGCACGCTGAGTATATTGGCCGAAGTGGTCCTTATATACTAACCAAGAAAATTCTCACCGCTTGTGAGAAACGACCAATGCCGGACCCAAAATTTTTGGTTAACATTTTTGATCAAAAATATTTGAACTCAGTATTAAATATTTGATGTCGAAATTTTGTATCTTTTACCATATCGCTCAAAACAAAACACACAAAAATTATAAGAAAATGTTTTAAAAATGTATGGGTAAAAATTCCAACATATATGCGTAGATTAAAAATAGTGTTGAATTTTGAAACTGCAAGTGAAATTTTTTATTGATAAATAACAATTGACCAATTATTTATTGCAAACGACTTCAAATAAAAAATTTGATTTTAAAACATTAATTGAAAAATGTTTAAGTTTTAATGTTTCTAATCAAAAATTGCTTTACAATTATATGGAAAATAAAAATGTGAATTTATATGTCATTTAATTGAAAATTAGTCCATTGAATAATATTGAGAGCTTCCTTTTTATACGCGTAAAGTATTCAGCGTTTGAATGAAAACAATTTCAAACTTCAATGACAATAGTTTATAATTCAAAAGTTAGGAGGATAATACGATCAGGAATTTACTAGAAAAAATCAAAAAAATCTTTCACTTTTATTCTGGCATCAGTAGACAGATTGATTACCTGCCCCTGGTTTTGGTTAGTAAATTTCAAACGTTTCACAGCTTCTGATTGGTTACCAATAAATCGACCACGACCAAATCGTCACTCGCTTTTACCATTGAATCGTATATTTTTATAATAATAATTCCACGCAGAAAATGAAAATTTCTACCTAAATTTGTGACCACATATTTCCCAGATCTACTCAGGAATTTCCATTATTTTCCCGTATTTTTCAAGATGTACAAGATTTTTGAAATTGTAAATTTAAGAAATTGAATTTTTTAAAAGATTGTTTAATTTTGAACGTAATCATAATAATTCATGTATTAGATGCTCTAATTTCAAAAGTTTAAATGTGAGACGATCTAATTATAAAATTTTCTATTAATGTTCAGTATAGCAGGATCCATTTTTAATGTAAAAATATATTTCTTTCTATAGTATTGGGCTTGTAAAAAAATATATTTGTGGCGAATAAAAGAAAATTCAGTTTACAGATTAAGATAACAATCATTATTATTTTACTTGAACTGAAATATCATTTCCAGTTTCGAAAATATTTTTAATTCGAAAAATTTAACTTTTGGGAATTTGAAATGATTTTTAGAAAGTAGCGTATCAAGACACTGAATTTAAAAATCAGTTAAAAACAATTCTTCTACTTTCCAAAAGGTTTAAGATATGCAATAAAACAAATTTTGTATGGAAAACTCTTGTTAATACACTTATTTACATACGTACTTCAATCTATTGTATAAATAATACGGGAAAAATGCACTATGCGCGCACTAATTAACCTTTCTGTAGAAAAAAAAACTAGGATCATTCTCCAGGAAGGTGAAAGGATACAATTTTCTATAGATTTCACAGAAAATCTTATTTGATTCGAGAACATTGTAGATGATTTAAAGAAGTTCCTCTAATGATAGCTAAAAATATTCCAGTAAATTAAATATAAATGTCACAATTGTTTTGAATTTACATACAATTATTACAAATAGCAGATTATTTTTTACATTCCCAAAGTGAGACTTGCTGCATGCAAAATAATCCGACACCCAAGATTTTTATAATATTTAATTCATTGAATATTATATTCATTCATCTCATATTAAAATATATCACTAGAGTGACTTTTCTTTAAAAAAAAATTAAAACAAAGATTGCAAGGGTTAACCACATTATTAAATTCAGATCTACACCCATTTCCCAGTTTTGTTAATTCTTTTAAATCCCTTTAAAAACCACTGACTTCAATCAATTTTATTTAAGTTTTCAATTTTTCAAATTCAATTTGAAGGCTTTTAAATTTACCTTAAATTTTTTGAATTTTATCAGATTTTCATTCACTAATTCTATTTCACTGATTCTATATGGGTTTCTAATATTTTTCGAGATAAATAACTCTGAAGAAGAAAAATATAAAAAATCTGAGATATATAGGTTATTTAAATATTAAAACAGTTCCTGATCTAATTTACCTGTCAATTGTATGTACCTTTTACTGAAATTGCATAAGTCTACTCCTTCCGAAACCACGTCCATACATTACTGACAAAATTAAGTCTAACTACTATGCGATAACTTTATTTTTATTATATCAGTCAAATTGTTTATTTTGTGCAGTAAAGGTTGAGAACAATTTAAATAAATTATTTAAAACGTTCAGGCATTTGCAAGCTTCGACGATGTCAAAATAACGAACTATTATACATTTTTGGTTTTAGGAAGTCACCTCATTTACAGAACTCATTAATGAAGCACTTTTCTCAGTAAGTTTTTAATTAATGAGATTTTTTGTCAAGAAAATTAAATTTAAAAATATTTTTAATTCAGATACAACGCTGTGTTGAATAACGAGAGTTAACTTCGCTACCGCAAAGCCGTACAAAAATTTCAAACCTCACGTTAGTAATTGTTGATCAATTTTTAAAGTAACTATTTTAAGATATAAAAAAAACTGGGACCAATGCGAAATGTACATGGTGATTCCATTGATTTTTTGTTTTTGTAATTTTGATTAGTGATTGTTTATTGAATCTCGCTGATGCGATGCCGGGACGCACATCACTGACACACATGTGTAGCGCGTCGCCACGTCCGTGTATTCCAAAACACAGTAGAGTTCTGTAATTTTAAGCGACCGAGAACCGGGGTTCTCACAGCACAGATGTAGTTTCTCTTCAACCTATTCGTAATAATCATTTTGAACTTTTACGGCACCGATTTTTAGTACTTATTATCAGTTCTGTAATTATGACACAACAGTTCGAAATGATTTACAGAACAGTTATTGTTAATTCACCGAATTTTTCTCATATCCGCCACAACGTAACTAGTTCAGTAATTCCTCAAGTACAAATTTTTTCCGTGTAGAGATTTCATTATCAATTTTTGAGTTTATTATCATTTTTCGGTGAACTTAATATTTATTGAGTAATTTTTCATTATATAACATTAATCTATACTCTGCATTATATAAAGAAAAATGTGTAATAGATATATAATTATTGATAGTTTTAATATTGTGACAACGTAAACAGAAAATAACCTCATTTTTCTAGTCACTGCATTTGATTAAATTTCGTGTGCTACATCTAGTTATTTAAAATGTTAATGATTTTTAATTGTAATATTCACTTTATTTCTTATGAATAAAATATTAATTTTATTCGATAATATTTTTAACTGAAATAAAAACTAAACATTTTAAAAGAAAATTCATTTTCATTATGATTAATTTTCATAGAGTCCATCAGACTCATTATAACTATCAGAAGATTCGATTTTGAGGTTGTTTCGACGACTTTCATCACAGAGGTCTCAATCAATATAAAACTAACAATACATCTTTCATTTCATTAAAGTATAGTAAAAAAAACAAAAATACACTTAAAATACACCTCCAAATTGCTAAAAACTGGGACAACGACTCACGATTACTAGTACATGACAGATTTGGAAATCACGATAACTGGGACATCGGTGCTTTTTTACTTTTAATTGTTTATAAATAAAAAGTGATATTAAATATAATGTAAGAACAATTTTTATAATATTCTAGGATGTTTATTGCTTCAATCAGTACCAATCATTTTTCAAATAATCCTACAAAAACAATTTTCTAAATATTTGAAGTCGATGAAATCTCTTATGGTCACGATTACTGGGACGTTTACCTTAGTTGAATTATCATTTAAGAAATATATCAGTTGACATTTCAATGACAAAATATTTATTTTAAAGAAGTAAATTTTCTATGAAAGGGATGAATTTTCTACAAAACAGTTGAATTTTTAACCAAAAATGATGATTTTCAACAAAATTGTTGAATTTTCAACCGAACAGTTGCATTTTCATAAAAAAATGCAATTTCTACAATAGATGAATGCATTTTTTAATCAAGAAGACAAATTTTCAAAAGAATAGTTGAATTTAATTACAAAAAATATTTAAGTTTGATTTTTCATCTGCAAAATATGAGTTTTAAGTAAGAAGAAAGTTTTCCACGAAGATACTTGAATTTTCCACCTAAAAAAGACGAATTTTCAACATAACAGTTTAAATTTCAATAAAAGAATGACTTTTTAACAAAATTTTTGAATTTTCAACCAAACAGTTGCATTTTTATCCAAGAAAGCTGCAAATTCTACTAAGAAAGATTAATTTTTAAATTAAGGCACAAATTAAAGAAAAAAAGTTGAATTTTCATCCAAAAAATATTGCAGTTGAATTTTCAACACCAAATTATGAATTTTATTAAAAAAGTGAATTTTCTACGAAAATCGTTAAAGTTTAAACTCAAAAAAACGAATGTTCAACAAAGCAGTTGAATTTCCAACCAAAAAGGACGCCTTTTCAACAAAATTGTTGCATTTTCATACAAATAATCAAATTTATTATTAAAAAGATAATCTTCAAGAGGAAGCAACTGCATAAACAAAATATAAATACAAGGCTAATAAATTACTGAGAGATAATCAGATAATTGGCCATTCGCCCAGTAATGCCGGACGTTTGGCTCCACGATCGGGACAGTACTATGCTGACAGTATGAATATTACAAAAATGAAAAAAATACGTTTAAAGCAAAACGTTACACGAAAATTTAAAAAAATTGTTATTAATACCATTGTCGCAGTACGCGATAAAATTTCTAAGTTCCGTCGATACAAATTTTAAATTCTTATTAAAAATGACATTTTATGCCACTATCAAAAGTTGTAAAATGGTCTACAATGCAAAAAAACGAAATATCACACGAAGAAAAATTGTAATCGACTTAAATTATTCATTGAAAAGTATTTTATTTATATTCCCGTTAACAGTTCATTTATTTTACATCTCTATGATGCCGTATAATACTAAAAAAATTAATGAGAAAAAAGAGTTGAAAAAATGTTTTTTTAACTTATTTGAGCTGTACCTTATGAGGATGGTTTTTTCATTAACTTTCAATTCTGTAGGTATAGAGTAATGGTTAAGACTACAGACTGCTAGGCGATATATTCAGGTATAGATGTAGGTTCGAAACCCCGTACCGTTAGAAATTTTATTTCTGATATAATTTTAATGTTTATTTTTCAAATACCTTTTTTATAATATCTTTAGAGTACAGCAATAGTGGGAGTTGAAATTAAACGTCGTATGATGATGAATGGATGATTCTAAAAACAATTGAATGATTTTTTATCATTTTAAAAATTAACTCCGGCATTTTCGTACGTCAGAGGTTTGCCAGTACAGAACCAGTACGGGTCTGCAGTACCGCACGCCAGAATTGCGGAGCATTACCAGCCAGTACTGTCCCAGTACAGATGTCTCGTACTGGGACTCCGGCAATCTGCACTGCGCCAGTAGTGTATTTCCACCTGGGTAAAATTCCCTGACTTTTGCCAGATTTTTGTTTAATGCCTGACTTTTCCCTAACCAATAAAATTTTCCAAATTACAAAAAAAAAATTTTTGGCTAGTTTCGTTTTTCACTCACCAGGTTTCTTGGGCATGTAAAGTTAAATTCATGTAAAATTTCTGTACAATTGTGGCAAGTTATTTTTGCAACACCTCCTAACAACTTTTTCGGATGGGCGTTGCAAAAAATAGCGTGTGATCCACGTGCGCATAGGTGATTCGTAACTCGTGTGATTACTTATGCTGCAAAATTCGCACTCGCCCACAATCACCTATTTTGCGCACTTGTATCATAAATAACTATTTTGTTACATTTGCGAATTTACAAAAATTACGTCCCTTAAAAAAACACCATATAATGAACGCGCAAAAAATACTTTGCGTAGAGTTGACCAAGAACTGAACTTTTGAGAACGAAAACAACTTGATCTTCAAACAAATAAAAATATATATGAAAGCTTTCAAAAATATTAAAGATCAACACATATACCAACAAAATGTAAATGGTATCTTAATAAGTAATTTCAAAATCATATCTACATTCATAATTATCATTAGCATACGATACAAATATTTACATATTTTAAAAGCATATCATAGTAAATGGTTGTTTGAAAATTAAATGAGAAATAAAAAGAAGCATAAAAAAGTCCCTTTTTTGTCGTATACGTATAGATTAATTTGTAAGCCTTCAAAATATACGATAAAATTGTTAGTTTATTAAATAAAGATTTGAGAAATAAAAAATCTGCCCGCCTCGCGGGCACATTCTTATCGCGCGCGGCTCGCTACGCTCGCAAGTTTGAGCGTGCCTAGGGCGCGCGGTTGTTGTATCTCGCGCTTCGCGCTCCATAATATATTCACCTCGCGCTCGGACACATTTTGCCTAACGCTTCACGCTCGGCTTTTTTCGGCTTTCGCACATCGTGTTTGGCTTAAAAATAAAAAAACAAAAAAATGTACTTGCAAATATTATAAAATAGACAAAACCTCTACGTTTTAAGTGATTGTTAAATTTGTTTTTATTTTAGATTAGAAAGAAAGTTTATTTCCTTAAGGATCTATCGGCCTTAAGGAACACATTCTCATTACAATACCCACACACTTATTTGAAGTCCAAAGAAAAACGCTTAATTGCAAGAAACAGTTTTGGTTTAACTTACTGAAAATGCTACCTTAAATTGAAAATTCCATTTCTGTGAAACAGTATTTGCTTTATTCATATAGAAAACTATATTTAAATTTATTTACATGAAACCAATACCTTTTCATTAGGATGAGAATGTAAAATTTTGATTTTTTGTTCATTTTATAATGTCATTTTTCACGATTAAAACAAAAACTACACGTCTCTACACGAAATTTATCAATTTTCCATAAACTTTCGGGAAATTTTGGAAATTTTCAAATTTTTTCCAAAAAGCTTTGGCTGCCTGAAATTTCCGGTAATTTAGCAATTTTTCATAAATTACCGGAAATTTAGCAATTTTCCATAAATTTCTGGAAATTTTTGGAATCTTTTCAAAAAGTTTTCGAGACCAGAAAATTCCGATAATTTAGCAACTTTTCATAAATTTCCGGAAATTTGGGAAATTTAGCATTTTCCGGAAATTTTTGAAATTTTTGGATTTTTTCTAAAAAGCTTTGGATACCTTGAATTTCTGGGAATTTTCGGTAATATACATATACACCGGAAATTTACGGAAATTTTTGGTAATTTTACCATAAATTTCCAAAAATTACCATACATTTCCAAAAAAATTATTCTTATTGTTTCTCAAATCGAAAATTTCCTGAATTTGTTACAAAAAATATCGTGTGGAACAGGTGCTGAAAGTAGACAGTTGCAACTCTTGTGAAGTTTACAGTACTTGTCATCGGCTCATCTTCGGGTCATTTCCGGCTTGTCTTCGGCTCGTTTACAGCTCGCCTTCGGCTCGCTTCCAACTCGCCTACAACTCCCCTTCGACACGCCTCTGGCTCGTACAGCAAACTTCACACTCGTGTGGAACTGCCTACTTTCCGCACTTGTAGCACAATATACTATTATTTATTTATTTTTTATATGTTTCATGGGGTCAAAATTTGAATTTTGGATTTTTCATGAAAATTCAAAAATTTGTTATGATAATCTTGTAGGGCATGCAAAAAACAATGTTTGTATTCTCCTGACTTTTTTTCATATCGTGCGTTGTTTGGGTTGAAATGTTGATTTCCGTTAGTTCTTTTGGATTTTGAAAATGCTATAACTCTGATAGTTTTCGTTTTATCAGAAAAAGTCGTCAGGATAAATTGTTCCGATTTTTGAGGACTACAAATTGCCGTACATAGAATTTCGATGTTTGAAAAAAATATATTTAAAAAATTTTGAAAATGCTTTAACTTTGTGCATTTTTATCAAAATTAGCTGGGTAAAAATCCTTTTTCTATATCAGGGGGTTTCAAAACGTGGAGATTTGATTAAAACTGAATAAGTGAAATTTTACATAAAACCAATACCTTCTCATCAGGACGAGAATGTAAAAAATAACTTGAGTCAAACGCCTACTTTCCAAGAATAGTGTAATAAAAGTTTTTTAACTGTTTTCTTTAATATTATATGTTAATTTTTTTTGTTTCCATGCATTTATTATAACATACTGTTTTACTCATTTTCTTTGTTTTTATACTATTTATAATGTACAAAGCAGCGAAAGTGTTGAAATTTGATAAAATTATAGGTAATGAAGCATTTGTGTTTAGTTGTGTTCATCCTGTTCGACTTTTTTATGGGCCTCGTTTCCGTTTTATGGAATACATTATTGGCTACACTCTAGTAATCTTTTATCAAAACATCTCTTTATTATCTACTTGACAATAATTTCGCATAGCTGCTGGTGCACACCATTTCTGAAAGCACTATTTGTGTTATGACGTGAAAAAGAATTCACAAATATGAAAGATAATGCTTTGTATTCTTTTTTGTATTTTTATAATATTCTCGTCATTTTTAAGGAAAAGAATGGCTTGCATGGCGGCGCGGCGGCGTATCGGCGCGCGGACGTAATCTTAAGTACATATATTTACATGTATTGGATTTCTTTCCGCCGGGTGATCCGGTGGATTTTAATTGGTTGCGGACATTCCTGTGACCAATTAGGAGTTAAAGTAAACCGATTCAAATAAATATCTTATGCTGGAAATTGATCTTTTGTTCCTTCTTATTTTGATGTTTTCCAAGCTGTATGTCAAAAAAAAAAAAAATGCTAAATTAGACCGTCCAGTGCTCCCAATTTCGGGAACTTTTTGAACTGCGCTTGCGTCGCGTTGCACCGGCAACCCGATTGGTTTCTGTTAGCGCGCGTATTTTAAATTATATGAATATCGAAATTTAATATTTATGATAAATAATGATTGGTAAATGCATCAGAAGTAATTTCTCAATCCTAAACTAGAATTTTGGATCATTGTGATGAAAAAAATTATTTCTTTCTCTGAACTCAGAATTCTTAACGTGTTTTTAATTGAAATCAAATTATTTTTTTATCTGTCACTCCAAAATCTTATTTTAAAATTAAGAAATTACTTTTTATGTATTTCCCAATCATTATTTATTATAAATATTTAATTTGAATATTTATATAATTTTAAATCAGCGCGACGACAGTAACCAATCCGGGAGTACCGGGACGCAAGCGCAGTTCAAAAATTTCCCAACATGGGGAGCACTGAGACCGTCACGCCGCCGCCGAGAAGCAAAGAAGGCGGCGCGCCGCCGATCTAAATTGCTCAAATCGCCGCCGCCGGTCAAAAGTCTGTCAACGCAACCCTCAGTCTAGGTTCTAATAATGTAATTTTTGAGCCGAGAAAATGGTGCGATCAACATGGAACAGCCGAGTTTCTTATACCAAAAGTATGTAAGAACTGAACCGTGAAAGAAGTGTTGAAATACTTCAAAGTTCACCACAATAAGAATGTGGTCACTGATTAAAAAAAAAACTCTTTATTCAAAACTAAATAAAGCTTATGATTTTTATTTCCATTTTCGTTTCGGTTACGATCTAAATTATTATACGCTTCGCGATATTACTTTTAAAACATATATCATTTTATTCTTTTCGTTTGTGATATATGTAACACCGTACAGAAAAAACTGGGTTTCAGAAACGTTGCAGGTAATGGCTGAAATGGGGTAACATCAAGCTGCAACGTTTCTTACACCCAGTTTTTTCTGTGGTAACCTCATATTACTATAGTATAACTGTGGGATATTCATACACGGAGAGACTTTTGATATCAATATTTGGTTCATACTGCACCTATAATTAAAATAAAATGTAAGAATTTGGGGATAATCGGCGGACTGTTATAAAGATTCCTACTACAATAAGAGATGATGGCACAGAAAAAACTTAGGGTAAATAGTGTTGCATGTAATTTCGTATTTTTACCTGTTCGCATTGGTAAAACACAAATATTACCCTCGATGGGCAGAAACTGTCTTTTGTTCTCATGAAAGTTGTCACCATCGTCTTGAAAATTGGAAGCCACTAGCTTTGAATCGCTGAAGTGAAGTTAGCTGATGGTTGGTGTAACAGGCAAATCAGATAAGTGCGGCTTCATAAAGGCTGTTTTGCTGAATCGTTAGAACGTCGAAAGTTCCCCACAAGCGTGGGTAAAACCAGAAAAATTATGCCGAGATGTCAGGGAAAGTTTACCCACATGGGGTCATTTTTGTTGCAGGTAATCTTTACCCCGAAATCCAGGTAAAGTTTACACTTAGTTTTATCTGTGGCTGTTTCTGTATGTATTATTATAAACTTGAGCGAGCAAAAATTATTATTTACGTTTATAAAAAGTCTTATTTACTGTTTAAAACTGTGAATGTGAAAAAGTGATAATGGTCAATAACAAGTTTTCTAAAAAATATTCTCAATAGTAAATATTTTAGGTAACATACGGTATGAGAAATGTACGAAATTCTAGTATTCTCAGATAAGGATGCGTATTGAAATGAGAGCCGCTAGTAATATCTGCAACCGGTATTGGCGAGAATTCTAAAAGAATATACTAAAAACTCCCGAAAGTTTGCGAGCTGTTCCGTCTATAGCCCAGTACGCGACGACCAGGCACCAGGCCAGCAAACCGACTGCACCCGACTCGTGACCTGTGATATTCCGCCAAAAGTTTCAGTTATACGAGTTTGTAGTACAATAGTACATTGTGCGCCAAGGAACTTAAGTCGGTCATTATACGCCGCGTGTGCGTTTGCAATACAAGTCGTAGACGAGCGCGAAGCGCGAGGCGGAGACGAGTATTGCAAACACACAAGGCGTAATGACCGACGTAGTTCCATGGTGCACATTATACTTTATACACCAAGGGCATGATTTGCAAGTTTTTTGCCCCCGATTATCATGTATCACAGGGGAGGTCTGACGTGGCGAGTCGAATCGGTACAATTCACTTTTAGCGCCAGTTAACAAGATTTTTACTGAGCCGGTTGATATTTGCTCGTCTTAAAATTTTTGAAAAATTTGAAAATTTTGGATATTTTTGAAAATTTTAAATTTTGTGGTGGATTTGAGTAATTTTTGAAAATATCTATAATTTTCAAAAATTTCTTGAATTTCCATAAATATCAAAAAATTTCAAAAATTATCAAAATTTTCAAAAATTTCAAAATTTTTCAAAATTTCTTGAATTTTCAAAAATTGTAAAAAATTCTATAATTTTCAAAAATTTTCAAATTCTCAAAATTTTTAAAAATTTTCAAAAATTTCCGAAATTTTCAAAAAAATTTCGAAATTCTCAAATTTTTA
>CAKNXH010061244.1:101378-117877 GCA_932178445.1 Andricus quercusramuli
AGTACAATAATGGCCTCATTATTGTACTGTACAATAATGGGGCCATTATTGTACTGCTCCCACCACTGACCCATAAAGGGCTACTTAAGTTCCTGAAAACAGGCACGTAATACTCCCGAATCATGCCTGCGGCGTATAAAAATGTTTGTAACTAATGTAGTATGCATTGAAGCTTAAACAAATTTTACTTCGGAAATTATCAATAAAAAACTGCAAAACTTAATTTTTCACACTTTTATAAATTGAACAGTTCAAAGATTTCTGGTTGAAAATATTAACCCACTCTATCGTTTGTAATGCTCTAAATCAAAACTAATCCTCCATTTCAATTCGCATTAATTAAAATGTTGAAAAATGAAACATGTCCCTCTCCCAACTCAATAAAAACGTTCAAAACCAAAAAGTGCCTCTTCCTATTTAGAAAAACTTGAAAACACAAATTTCCTCCCAGTTCTATAAGAATCATAAAAATAACAAAATGTCTCTCTTTCAATTGAGAATAAATTGAGAATCAAAATTTCCTCCCTCCTACTCAATAAAAATATATTTGTTAAATTATCCTCCTCCCATTCAGAAAAAAAAAATTAAAAAATCTTTCCATAAACACAATAAAAATCTCGAAAGAAAAGACAGCCTCTTCCAATTTATTAAAAATTGTGTCCCTTCTAACTAAATAAAAACCTTAAAAATATAAAATGTACTGCCAATTTAATAAAACTTAAAAACTAAAATTTCCTCATTTCAAGCTTGATAAAAATGTTGAAAATACAATACTTCCCATTCTTCCACTTAATAAAAATTTTAAACCAAAAAAATTCCTCTTGCAATTGGGAAAAAAACTAAATACCAAAATTAATTAATTTATTTTCATTTTGGTCGTTTCAATTTGATAATTTTCAATTGTTATTTAACATTAGAATAAAAATTGTAACGTTAAAAGTTTGAATGTTTACCATTCAAGGCTTCCTGTTTCAAACAATTCAGTTTCAACTTGTTTAGTTTTGAATATTTGATTTATAATTGCTCATTTTGAAATTATTGTAATTAAAAAATGTCTAACTAAATGGGTTAAAAATTGAATATTTTAGAATGAGACAATATTTGGATAGGATTCTAAATTGAATAAAAGTGTGTAATTATGAATATATTAATTTTGAGTTTTCACATTAAAAATAATTTTAAAAGTTTCAATCAGACATTTCCATTTGCCTAATTGTTACGCCTTTTCGTATAAAAAAGTTGAATTTTCAAAGTTAAAATTGGTAAATTGTTTAATTTTGAACAGACTTAGAATCGTATTGTGAAATAATTATTATACAATTTTCAACACTCGAACTAAAGTTCAATTTAAAAAATCATTAATTAATTTATATTTACAATTGATCAACTTAAAACATTTTTATAAACAATTTAAAATTTTAAACGCTTTTAATTTTTCATTCTTGAAGCCTTCAAAACTGAATTTTTAAATTCTTGCAATTAAAAATTTACGTTTAAAAATGAAGACATAAAATGGAAAAATTGTAAAGTAAAAGATTTTAGAATTGAGCGTTGTGAACTGAATGATACAGTAATTGAAACAGTTAACAACTGAACTTTATATTCAAAAAAAAAAGTTGAAATCGAACTTTTTTTAAACTGAATTATATCATGTGATATGATGTTTGTGATATTCCACGTGATTTTATTAATTGTTCTTCTAAGAATTTGTAAAATTCCCGGCGAAAAAATAAATTCTCTTTCATTTGTCTTGCTTTGAATTTTAAGTTACTATAAAAATAATTTCAAAAATCAAGAGGCTCAAGAGGGTTACAGTCCAATATGTCAAAGGCATTTTTCGTTAAAAGGTGGACTTTTTTTAGTAGGAATTATAAATTTTCTACAAGCTTGTACCATCAAGAAATTTCTTGTCCTTCTATAAAGTTACTTTCATAAATTGAGGAACATCATTATTTGATTTTATATAGAAAAATTATACCGTTCCTACACATAGTTATATATATATATATATATATATATATATATTCATAAGGACAGTAAAAAGATTATTCGTAATTAACTCGCGTAATTTTTGTATACTTATTATATTGGTATAGAAAACATCCTTATTTGTTCTCTTAAAATGGCTCGATCCCCTAAAAATGATTCTTTCTCTTGTCAAAATGTCTCCTGAATATTGGCAGAAGTTAATAGATTTTTTGCTTTAGAATACAAAAGGATAGAATACAAATATATACAACAGTTTAGTGCAAAAATAGATTTATGAAATCACTAAATATATATTTTTTTAATAATACCAATATTCAGGGGACATTTTGACACCAAAAGGAACCATTTTCAGGGCAGCTATTTTAGGGGGAGGGGGGGGGGGGTTAAGCCTTTTTTGGACCACGCTTTATTTATTCCAATTTTTTTACCACTTTTAACCCTCCAAGGACTAGTGTGACGTATACGCCACATGAGAAATTAAATTTAAAAAAAAACTAATTTGTTGAGTTTAATGATAATAATAATATTATGAATTTGAAAAAAATAGTTCTCGTCCTTGGAGGGTTGAATGGAAAAAAACATAATTCGTTAAATTGAATGATAATATTAATATTATGAATTTGAAAAAAAAAATTGTTCTCGTCCTTAGAGGGTTATTAAACTCAGGTAATTACAATTTAACCATCCACAGATATGCTTAACGATAGGGTTTTTTTAAAAGTATTATGCAATACTTTGAAGGGATGTAGGATTAGAATTGCTCTAAAAAATACGATACTTTATACTTGAGTGGCTCCTTATTCAGGAAAATTATACCTTGAAAAAATCTATAGATACCTGGAAAAAACGTAGACACCCTGAGATAATTCTAAAGATAATATTCTGTAATATTTGTATTGATATGCTTCAACATATAAAATACTCACACAAAATACTGATTAATAGTATAAACTTCTGTGCTACTGTCTCAAATGAGCTGATAATTACTTTTAAATTTTCAAAAAAAAAAAACCAAAACTGCAAAACTGTCGCTTCATTAAAAAAAAAAGATTTTTTAATTAATTCTGTCACTCGCTGTAATTATAGGTATGCGAAATTGATAAGTCGCTGCATAAATTCACTTCCTTATTACTCTGCTTTTAATTTTGTGCTTGAAGTTTTGAAATAATTCTCAAGCAATCTTTCAATTCAGTTCTTAAGTTTCTGAAACCAAATTTTGCATGCAAATGTTCGTCGCGTTAATAGTTTATTTATTTAATTATAGTTTATATGCATATAAATGGTCAATATAAATATATAATAAAGTCCGGGGCACCTGACATTTTTGACCCAGCACTATTAGTTTCTCACAAGTAGCGATACGTTTCACTGGTTAGTTAGTCCATAACACTTAAGGCAAGATTAGAGTTCCAGCCACTTAACGCAAGATCAGAGTTCTAGCCACTTAAGGTAAGATCAGTCAGTTCCAGCCACTTGAGGCAAGATCTTAGCTCTCCAGCCACTTAAGGTAAGAGTTATTGTAAATCCAGCCACTTAAGCCAAGATCTGAGTTCCAGCCACTTAAGGCAAGATCAGAGTTCTAGCCACTTAACACAAGATCTAGTGGTAATCCAGCAACTTAAGGCGAGATCTAATGGTAATGCAGCCACTTAAGGCAAGATCTAGTGTTGATCCACCCACTTGAGGCAAGATCTTAGCTCTCCAGCCACTTAGGGCAAGAGCTATTGTAAATCCAGCCACTTTAGGCAAGATCTGGGTTCCAGCCACTTAAGGCAAGATCAGAGTTCTAGCCACTTAAGACAAGATCTAGTGGTGATCCAGCCACTTAAGGCGAGATCTAATGGTGATGCAGCCACTTAAGGCAAGATCTAGTGGTGATCCAAACACTTAAGGCAAGATCTTAGCTCTCCAGCCAGTTTCCTTGAGTGGCTGAATATTCAATAGATCTGCTTCAAGTGGCTGGATCACCACTAAATCTTGCCTTAAGCGGCTAGAACTCTGATTGTGCCTTAAGTGACTGGAACTCTAATCCTGCCTTAAGTGACTGGAACTCAGACTGATCTTGCCTTAAGAGTCTAAATCACCACTAGATCTTGCTTTAAGTGGCTAGACCTCCGATCTTGCCTTAAGTGGCTAGAACTCTATTCTTGCCTTAAGTGTTATGAGACTTCAGGGTTATGAATCTTATGGGTTTTGAGGTTATGAAGTGATGAACGTATGGAATTAAAAAGCTAAAACTCTCCGAGATTAAGGTTTGAATATTGCGTGTAAGTTTTTTCGTTTTTTTGCAATCGGTATAGCATCGAAGAGAACCTCTTTTAAGTCGTCTTATTTTCTGATGAATTAAATCTCTGTATAGTATTCAAGCTCTGAAAAAAAGTTTGGTTGGGACTATTAGCTTTTAATTAGATAGAGATGGCATTAGCTGCAACAACTACTTCGATGGTAAAACTAACTAACCAGTTTCCTGAAGTAGTAAATCGCCATCAGTACTCTTACGTACTTTATATTAGTAAGGATAGTAACCCAGTGGGCACAAAATTTGACGACATCGTTACGATATCTTTACGATGACTTTAAGACATCCTATGTCAATGTCGTTAAGATGTCTTTACGATTTCGAAAAGACATCGTCAGATCGTACGACGTCTTTACGATATCGTAAAGACATCTTAGAGACATGGACATATGATGATGTTGAGTTGTCGTAAAGATGTCGTAACGATGCCGTAAAGACGTCGCCAAATTTTGTGCCCACTAGGAATCGCCAGTCAAATAAATAAACGTAGCCACATTTTCCAGTAATGTATATTCCAAAAAATAAGAGTAGTAAAGGTTACAAGTTTTGTTCCTAGTTGACATTAGCAGAAATGAATTCTTAGCAGTACTGTCAATTGACATTCACGTCATATGTTCACGATCGTCGCTATGAAATTTGTCCGAAATTTTCCGAAAAGTGATCCAGTTTTTGTCAACTGGATTCTATCCGACGTCCGTAATTCATGCGACTGAAGGCTCTTTTACACATTCCGTCAATCGGCCGTCGACCGACCAACATATCGAAATATCCATTCACACCTCCACCATATTCAGTGAAATCTAGTAATATTTTAGTCATCTTCCAGTGATTTTCAGAAGATAACTAAAATATTACTAGATGCAACTGAATTTTCCGATGGTGTGAATGGATATTCCGATATGTTGGTCGGTCGACGACCGGTTGACGGAAGGTGTAAAAGAGCCTTGAAGTAGCACAAAAATAAACTTGAATACCCAGGAAACAAAAATCGATTCGATGAATTCGAATCAGCAGTAAAAATTGTTTGAATCTGCATTCATAAAAGTTAATTGCCGATTGCGACCGATTGGTTACCGAAATTATGTATCGGATGTGACCGTTTGGAAAAAGGGCGCGTGAATCAGACGAAACACATTCTAGAATCTAGGGTATACCTGTGAAACAAAACTTGTATGGAATCGTTACGGCTTTTATATACCATAATCCACTGTTTTATTCTGTCGGATCCTCGAGCATTCATTCCTTTTGATCAGGGACGGACTGGGACATCAATGCGGCCCTGGAATTTTGTATCTAAGCGGCCCTTTTCCGGAGTGGCTTCTAAAAAAAAGGTCATCGAGGTAGGAGACGATGGACAAGCGTGTGCATGGAAAATTTCAATTGTTTCCGCACTGCGGTGAGGGCCCCTGGGCCCTGTACTAAATGCAGCCCTGGGTATGCCCTAGGCGGCCCTCCAAGCTCGCGGCTCACCGGGAAATCTCCCAAATTCCAGACGGCCAGTTCGTGCCTGCTTTTGATAATCATGCAATATGCTATAAAGGGCAAGGAACATGACGCTTTTCATTCGAGATCGCTAAGTGACGCCGAACTGGGCATATAGTGTCCTTATTTTCATAAAAGCCCACGATTTGACGTCGAAGTACAATCAATTCTCCACCAGAAAGTTTGTCTTAATGTAATGTTAGATCTCTTGGCTCTTGGAGCACCATGCCAAATGACACCAACGACCGAACGCTTTTGCCTCTTCAATGTCTCAGCTGATATTGTAGATCTTATTATAAATTGATATTGAGTTATATATATATATATAGGTGGTAAATTGACACACTTCAGACCAAAAATATCCTATATATATAATTTTATAAAGTTATATTACTCAGCCAAACAACATTGCTCTAACACTATCATTAATCTAACTAAATTGATATTGCTTATTAATTTATAATATATGCATATAATATCAACAACAATTCCTTATATTTTTATAATGATGCTTGTATCTTAATCATTTAAATTGTCAATCTTAAGTTTCCTATTGAGTACAACATCTACCATACTGTTTTTTAGAGATTTTAACCGATTCATATGCCCGTGCAATTAATTCGAAAACGCTTATTGGAAACGTTTGATGTAAGTCGGTCCGATTCGACTCCGCGTAGAACGAACAATCCATTAATTAAATGCGAACTCACCAATTCACTGCTGCTTACTCAGTTGAAAGATCAAAATTTTTACAAACCGATAGAACGCAATTTGCGTGAATCCGCATACTTAAATGTTCCAATTCAAACATTTTTTATTGAATCGATTCTTTTTTCCTGGGTATCATCCGGGAGAATCCGAAAGTTGTACGGTCTGAAGGATTTGATCAATCTGGATTAGATCTGGCCGTGACCGTGTTTTGTACGGTCTCACGGACTCGATCAATCTGGTCTTATCCGGTCACGTCCGTATTTTGTACGAAATGATGGACGCGATTGGTCCGGATCTAATGTGGAGATATCCGAAAGTTGTATGTTCGAACGTATCGAATAATCCACATTATAAAAAAATCTTTATTATTACACTCAACTTATGTTTTACAAAATATGTTATATGTTTATTTACATAATAATTGCAAATACGGTCACTGATGCATATAATTGGATGCTTACACTTTTTAGAAATCGTACTCGCTGTGGATTCGTACGCTTCCAACACTACCTAACCTACAACATGAATTCTAACCAACTAACCTATTAAAGCTCTTGTGTCTTTCTGAAAAAATCTCGGCCAACTGTTTTCACTTAGAGATATATGTAGCCCGTCTTATCGGTATTTTCGTATTGTTTTGCACATTTTATGTGCAAATTTTAAAAAATAATTGTTAATTTTAATAATTAAAAATAAATTGAAACAAAAAATTCACTTCTTAATTTTTGAATTTGTCTCCTATAACTAAATGAGAGTGGACTAAATGGGCTCTTGTCCACTAGAGAACTAAGTAATGCTATGCGTATCCGCCAGGTACCCCTTCTCCCTGCAACTTGATTATTCTCAACGAGCAACAGGTTCAACAACAGCAGCACGTTCAACACGTTCGCTCAACGCGTTCCGGCTTGCGGTGATTAGCAAAAGTATCGTGTGCATGATTTGCCGTGCTCGCTGCACTCGCGCGGTAAACTTCATGCCAGTTGATAATCGGCTGTGTATCCCGCTTGTGGCAGAATATAATAGTAACTTCTATAAAAAGAGCCTCAAATGTTATTACAAGTTCAAAAATTGAAATTAGAATTGAATGATGAAACGGAAATTCTTTTTCCATAAAAAGTTTCCCATAGATTTTAGTTTTCATTGGTCTTCGATCAAAAAATTCGCCGACGCCCCGACTTTCTTTCATCTTATCACGGAAAGAAATACGTTGTAATATTTGCCAAGAATTCTAGAGGTTTTTACTATTTAAAATAGTAAAATGGTGACACATCCCTGCCGATGAAGCAGCACTGAAACGGCACTGGCGAACGGCACTGGGCCACCAGTGCCGTTTCAGTGACTGTTTTTGCTGATTTCAGCACCTAAACGGCACTCAGAGTGATGCGACGGTCATATAATGGTTCTATTCGTCACGTACCGGGCAGGCAGAGAGGTTTACAGCAGTTGGCCGCCGCCAACCCGAATCCCTTTTTAAAATTTTCTTCAAATTATTAACACTTTTTTTAATTTATGAATTTTCTTATGATATATATTATATATACTTATAAATTATATACTAATATACTATTCTGAAGTTGAATTCGAAAATGTTGTCTGTTTTTGCGTATCTCATTTCATTTATGAGATGCATTATATTCTTTCCAATTTTAAACTTTTTAAACAAAAAGTTAGATATCTGAAATTATCTAAACTCGTAGATTCTGAATTTCTAACTTTCGCAGAGGTAATTACAAAATTTTACAAATTTTACTTGTTAATTTTTAATCCCTTCCAGCTGATCTCCTTGGTAGCCTATTCGCAGGTATAAAGGGAACTTCTGCAGGCATTTAAAACTGAAATCTGAGTAGCTTTAAACGAGCAGCACTGGAACGGCACTGGTCAGTGCCATTTGAGTGCTGTTTCAGTGCTGTTTAATCGGCAGGGATGGAAGTTTGTAGTAAATTTTATTATTTTGTGCATGCACTTTTGACCATGATCGAAAAGCATTTTATATTTTCTTTAATGGTAACACGTACTGTGCCACATGGCAGTTCTGTGCGAGATATTTCTGTGTGTGCGAAATATTCTCAAAAAATTTTGTGAAACATAGGCTGTATGCCTACGAAATTTCGTGCTTTGTGCAACTTTTTAGGAGGCTGTGTGCCTACAAATTTATGTGCTTCGTGCAACTTTTTAAGAGGCTGTGTGCCTAAAAATGTACGTGCTTAGTGCAACTTTTTAAGAGGCTGTGTGCCTAAAAATTTATGTGCTTTGTGCAATTTTTTGAGAGGCTGTGCGCCTAAGACTTATGTGCTGTGTGCAACTTTTGGAGCCGCTGTGTGCCCAACATTTGTGATTCGTGCAGCATTTACAATTATTTCTGCTTTGTGCGGGATATTTTTGAATCTCTAGTGAATTTTTGGTATTTAGGAAGTGAACAATGGCTTCGAAGTTTACATTCGCTGAGTTGAAGGCGATGGCTAGAATCAATGGTCTCGAAACGGTAGGGACTAAAGCGGAGATAATTCAGAGGTTATCGGAGGCTCATCCAAATTTTTGGGAAAATGCTACCGTAGATGAGGAAAATATTGAAACATCAGAAGATCCACCTATGGGCGATAACGCAGGCAACTTGAACCTCAGCAGCAGAGCCACAAATAAAATCCTTCAGGATGTATCTCACCTACAAAGAGAACTTGACCTTTTACGACGGGAAAAAGAGTTACTCCAGAGAGAGAATGAATTTTTGAGAAGATCAACGACACTGACGACTAGCAACAGCCGCACAAGTGAACGTTCAACCCCTTCTAGCAACGTTAGTTTGAAAGCCATACCTATTAAGTGAATTCGCTGGAGATGATAATTCTTTTGACAGCTGGGTTAAAAAAGTTGATTTAGTGCGGGAAAATTTTTCACTCGACAATAAAGCATTAAAAATTTTAATCAGCTCAAAGTTGGAAGGACGAGCTTTGAGTTGCTTCCATTCGAAACCAGAACACATTATGTTAAGTGTGAATCAGCTGACAGAACAGATGAAAACAATGTTTGATCAACGTCCAAACAAATTATCTTTACGCCGAGAATTTGAGAAGAGAAAATGGAGTGCAAACGAACCGTTCAGTGATTGTCACCACGATAAAGTTATTTTGGCGAACAGAGTACCGATACCAGACGAAGAAACGGTCGCCTACATCGTGGATGGTATTCCTGACATTATAATACGCAATCAGGCAAGAATGCATTGTTTTAAGACATCTGCTGATCTATTAAAAGCTTTTGAAAAAATTATGCTACCAAAGTCTTATGAAAATGATCGAGCACCAAAGGAGGCAGAAGCGAAATCGCTTACGAGTAAGAGACAAGGACGAGAAGCAGCATCAGATTCGCGGAGGGGCAGCTTACGGTGCTTCAACTGTAACATCGCAGGTCACATTGCATCTGAATGCAGAAAGGAGAAGAAGGATCCTGTTACGAGTGTGGTAACACTGGACACCAGATTAAGGATTGCCCAAAACGGACTACGAAATCAGAAAAAGCAACGCATCTTATCCAGGCAGCATCTACCGGCAGAGAATCAGCTTATCCAGTTTCCAGTCCATCAGAAAACGCTAAGTCTCTAGATGTAAGATTAGATTCAGATTTAAAACCACCGTACATTTTCCTTTAGAATTTTCTGTGAAAGATAAAGATACTCAGGTACATCACAGAAATTGCATTATGGCCATGGTTGATTCGGGATTACCAATTAGTCTGATTAAGAATAAACTTATTCCACCTAGTGCACGCGTTCCTGTACCAATTGATAACGATTATTTTGGCATTAATAGTTCACAGTTGAAAATACTAGGAGTCTTTAAGACAAGAGCAGAAATAGAAAATGTCGAAACTGAAATTTGATTTGCAGTGGTGCCCGATGAAACCATGACGCATGACGCATTATTAGGGAGGGATTTTACGTCTCGTAAAGATATGAGAGAAAATATTATTAAGGTTATGCAGTTAGAAGAAGAAAAGAATGTAGGTTTTGTCCATTCACTTACGCAAATCAGTTTGGTAGATTGTCAGTTTAAAGATAACGAATTTTTAGACATTAATTCCGATGTTCCCCACGATTTAATGCAAAAAATTGAAGAAATTTATCAATTAGAATACGGTTCAAAGCCGGCGCTAGAAAAACCCGAAACTGAGCCACAAATGACCATTAACTTAAAACATGAACAGCCAATTAGTTTTCGACCAAGAAGATTATCTTTTGCAGACAAAGAAAAGTTATGCCCCCTTTTAGACGAATTAATCAAAAATGAAACAATTAGGCCCAGTAACTCACCTTACGCGAGTCCGATTGTTTTGACTAGGAAAAAGAATGATGAAATCCGTATGTGTATCGACTATAGAGAGTTGAATAAAATCACAATTAAGGATAACTTTCCGACGTCTTTAATAGAAGATCACTTAGACCGGTTAAAGAATAAAAAATATTTCAGCAAATTAGATTTGAAAAACGGATTTCATCACGTCAAAATGGCTGATTCTTCAATAAAGTACACCTCCTTTGTAACCCCGATAGGACAGTACGAATATCTCAAAATGCCATTTGGGTTGACGAATGCGCCTCGCGTTTTCCAGCGATATTTAAGCAGCATTTTTGACAAACTGATTAGAGCCGGAAAAATTTTATTATATCTAGATGATATCCTCATTGCGACGGAAAATATTAAAGAGCATTTAAGCATATTGACAGATGTATTTCAGATCGCTCATCGCAACAATTTAAAATTTCGTTTAGACAAATGCTAGAAGTGATTTTAAATTATCCGACACCTCGAAACGCGAAAGAAGTACAACGATTTCTTGGCATTGCAGGTTTCTTTCGGCGATTTGTGCAAAATTTTTCAATTATTGCGAAACCTCTTTATGACATTTTGAAAAAAGACGCAAAATTTAAATTTGGTCCAGAGGAAAATAAAGCGTTTGAGATATGAAGGAAAAATTAACGTCTCACCCGATTTTAGCAGTTTATTCACCTCATTTAGAAACCGAACTCCACTGCGACGCAAGCGCGAGTGGTTTCGGCGCAATTCTTATGCAAAAACAGAAGAATGGATTTTTTCAGCCACTTTGTCATTTTAGTCATCGAACAACACCGACGGAATCAAAATATCACAGTTTCGAATTAAAATGTTTAGCAGCAGTTTACGGGATTAAGCGCTTCCACGTGTATTTATACGGGATATAATTTAAAATCATCACAGATTGCGACAGCTTTAACCTCACTTCGAAAAAACAAAATGTTAACCCGCGAATCCAAAGATGGGCCATGTTTTTGCAAAATTATAAATACACAGTCCAACACCGGCCCGGAAAGAGAATGGGGCACATGGATGCTCTTAGTCGCTGTCACAGCGTTTTAATCCTTGAAGCGAACACTTTCGAACAAGTGTTATCAATTGAGCAAGATCAGGACGCGGAAATTAGAAAAATCAAAGAAAAGTTAGAAGAGTCAAAAGACAAATTCTTATTATTATTTTATGTACCAGAGTCGATGATTACTAATGTCATACGCACGCGTCACGACGACTTAGGCCACGTAGGATTCGATAAAGTATTGCAAAAAATTACGACAGTCTAATGGTTTCCGAAATTAAGAGACAGAGTTAGAGAACACATTGCGAATTGTTTAAAATGTATCGTGTTTTCTCCAAAAAGAGGTACATTTTCTCAGTTATCGATGCTTTTACTAAATTCATTAGATTATATCCGTGCAAATCAACGAAAACCGAAGAAGTAATCGGACAGTCAAGAAAATATTTTCGCGATTATGGCACGCCAAAACGAGTAATTAGTGACAGAGGGACATCCTTTACATCAGGACAATTTAACGATTTTCTTGAGGAAAGGTCGATTAAACACGTAAAAATTGCAGTAGGTACACCGCGCGTTAACGGCCAAGTTGAAAGATTCAACGAAGATTTGACGCCCATGTTATCTAAATTAAGCGGCAGCCCAGATAAGTGGGACACAGTTCTAGAAAAAGTAGAGTTTTCAATCAACAATACAGTTTGTCGATCAACTGGCGAAACACCAAGCAGATTATTGTTCGGCGTTAGTCAATTAGGAGAAGTTAACGACATGATCAGAATATTTTTAGAATCGATGTCACAGGATGATAGAAATTTTGAAGAAATAAGAAATTCTGCATCAGAGAAAATTGTAAAATGCAAAGAATACAACGAGCGTGCGTACAATAAAAAGCATAAAGTGGCAACTATTTACAAAGAAGGAGACTATATAATGATCCTAAACTCCGACTCGACACCCGGCGTTAACAAAAAACTAATCCCTGCTTTCAAAGGACCTTATGTTGTTAAGAAGGTCCTTGAACACGATCGATACATTGTAGGCGACATCGAGGGTTTTCAATTAACGCAAATACCTTATAACGGAACCGTAGGACCCGACCAGATGAAACACTGGGTCCGTCAGGTCAATTTTCCTTAGACTAATACGTGACAGAGCATGAATTGCCAGGATTTTAGGTTTAAGAAATTTACTGTATCTACACATTTTCGTTTATGGTCCGGTTAATGGCCGGGACGGCCAAATTGTCAGAATGGCCGAGCTGTGGGAAACATCCTTTCCCAAACACGTCTATCTATAAATAAGGGCGACCACCACATCTGTTTTTCGCCACTGGCAGCTTTCTCTGTAATTTTCCACGACGGACCTAAGGGCCTAATAACTGTAAGAAGAGGGGGTGCTGGTCAGCGCCCATCCTGGGACAGCGCGACTCTCGTCACTCCAATCGTCATTACAATCCTGTAGCTTTTCGAATAAACATCTTTTCTAAATGTACTCTTGCCTCTCCCTGTTTAAATTTATTTTCACGCCCTGTTGACCACAGATGGTATGTTAAGTTTTCATTTAGTGGAATTGGAGGGATTTTCTTTTGAAAACCCTAAGTCGGTAAGTCTCCAGGAATACTTGGCAACGCCGAATTCAGAAACATAACCTGTATCTATATTTTGTCATAGTACCTTGCGTGCGAAAGGCGAATGTCATTTTGACTTAGAGCGTACTTTAGACATTGTATAATCTAAACATTTATTGAATTAGTCAATATCTATGTTTAGATTATGCTGGAAGGAGGGGGGTGACGGGAGCTCAAGAAGCAATAGGCGCCAAATAATGTTATTGAGATCTTAGTTTATTTGGTAGAACCACACTATACCACAAAACTCATACTGGTCGACCGCACGTCCGCGTTGGATGACACACGACGAGTAACTGATAGAGCGGACTGCCCGGCTGAGGCCTGCCGCGTAGCCACATACGCGTCGACACACGTCCGCTCGGGGTGAAGCAGGAAGAGTAACTGGGGGGAGTAGACGCGCAACAGTCGACGAGAGGGACCTCGACGGCCCTCAAGTGACGCCCTCTATTGGAGACGAGCCGAAACCAAACATACCGCCCGCCTCGTTCCTTGAACGATTAACTGCAAGCCGCCCGCCGTAAGGCCGAATTTCCATGCTCTGATTCGACTGAAGTCGCTGATGACGTCGCTTCGCGTTTAACAACACGCACTCATTTATTCTGACTTGACGGTCATCAGAGGCACCCACTGGTGCGTGGGCCCCATGCCGCTTAGCAACCCCGGCTTATGCCGTGCTAAGCTCAAAGGAAACCCACAAAAACCTTTGAGAAAGTTATAAGTCGATTAATGTCAATTACAATCTTTAACCTTGTGTCTCGTGGTAGGATTCGCATGATTTAGTTTCGCATTAGAGTGACGGGCGCGATCCAACCGCAGGGATTAAACAATTTCACAAGGGTGTCGAAAATGGTGCGCTTGGTCGGACTGTGCGAGTCAATCTCGGAGGAGTCAGGTGAACCCAATCACTCTGCGGATCCCAGCAAACGCCGAGCTCGTTGGTGATGCCATCACTGCAAAGTTGAAGTCAGGTCGGGCGAAGACGGTCTTGTTCTGTCAAATCGGCTAGTAGCTCCAGTCAATTGGCGATCCATTTGCGGAGAGGAAATCCGCCGAGAAGTTGCTCCTGTAGCTGCCTCGCTTCTCGAAGGCCATTGCATTCCATCAGTAGGTCGTCGAAAAAGCGATCCTTTGAAGAGAATTGGGGCAGAAGTCACAGCCGGCTGTCGGTAGTGTACGACTGGGTTATTCTTACGGGCACTCAAGACAATGCGTTGCAGATCGATGTCTTGTTCGTTCACCGGAATCGGCGATACATCAGGCAGAACTCAGCGCCGCAATCACGTTTGTAGCGTCTCCATCGAATTGCTACGTGGCTTGAATTGATTTTCAAGGTGGGCCCAGTGTGAAGCGTGTCATCGAGACTGTAGCCAGTCGACGTAGGTCTAGATGCATTGAAGATTACTCTCAGGCAGCGATGATGATCTCCCCGTTGCCATACTCCGTGATGTGGTATGGAGTAAGTGGGGCGAGCTTTCGCGCGCAGCTCGGTCCGCAGGAACGAAGGGCAAACGTCGGCTCCAGGGTAGAAGATCGACAGCTCGAAAATGGCTGAACCGTGGGTCGGCAAGATCCAGTCCTTGCCATTCGTTGTCGTCTTTGGAACTGTTGAGCAGGTAATTGTTGCTGAAGAGAAATCTGTTGCGACAAGTGCCCCTGAGGACTAATTTGCTGAGATTTCTGCTGAGTCATCGGTGGACTATTCATCAGTTGTTCTTGTTATGAGGTGAGAAGCTGTTGCTGAGTCGTCACCTGAATCTGAGTGATCTGGGAGTTAATCTGTTGAGGCGAAGCCCTCAGCGTCTGCTGTTGGTTGATCTGGATAGACTGTTGATTTGTCCGGTTAGACTGTCGATGTGGCCGATCTGCTCTGCAGCTCCTGTATCTCATTCTGCAGGGGACTCTTCATCTGCATGATACTATCAGCCGAAGGCCCAGTTGCAAAAACCTCCAATTGTCGTCCAAGCTCTTCGAGAAGGAAAGCACTGTGTCAGTGCCCATTGGCTCTCCGATGTTGTGAATAAACAGGCATGTGGTATGCCTGACTGCTGAGGGTTGCTGAATGACTTGTACTGCCTGTAGATGAGCAGCCATCATTGTAGTTGTCGTTCCACCCTGTGTGGACACGACGTTGTGTTGTCCATTGGCCTGCTGCTGTTGTTATTGGGCTGACTGCTGCTGAACCTGTGTCGATGCTTGTAGATTTGAGTGTGTGCGTTGACGGAAGCACTCTCGATGTCTGCGTGGGAGTTGCTCCCTGGTAGTCCGCATCTGGAGGCTGATGGATGAGTCCTATATGATTCTCCTGGAACTCCGGTGCCCAGGTGTCCAATCAGCTGCGGGCTTGTCCAGGATTGTTGCGGCACATCATCGCGAAACGTCACTCAGCTCGACAATTGATGAAGCATTGACAGTGGGGTCGAATGCCGCCCGCCGAATGCGCCATAATCAATGAACAAAGGAAGAAAATGAGTGAAGTATGTGCATGCGTGTGTGCATGCGTAGAAGTAGATAAATGGTTAGTTACCAACAAAGAAATAATATACAACTACGAACATGACCCGAAACATGCTATACAAAATCGAAAATTAAACATCTACATAAATTTGTCCATAAAGAATAAAATGTGTAATAATACAACATGATACAATATGCATACGCCTACATAACACTTGTAATATATATAGAACACACATATCCCACAATAAAATGTCTCGATAGTAGCACTATAATTTCTTTAAGAAAGAAAGAGATAGAGGCATGCATAGGAGAATTCTCGACCGAAACCAAACCAAAGAAATAATATTCAATTGTGAATATGAATAGATACATGATATATCAAGCATAGAAATAAACATCCACATAAAACTATCCATAAGATAAAGTATATAATCCAATAATAAAACCTCTGAAGAGTAGAATTACAATTTCTTGAAGAAGGAAGGAGATATAGGTGTGCGTAGGAGAATTCTCGACCATTTGTGATCTCGAATTTCGAGAGAGAGAGAGAGAGAGAGAGAGAAGCATGTGTAGGAGGAGTCCCGACCGTGT
>CAKNXH010061244.1:133783-188003 GCA_932178445.1 Andricus quercusramuli
TATTATAATTATAAATAATATTATATTTGAATAATGCTAGAAAGATGCGGATTTTTTTTTAGTTTCTGGCTTTTTGTCCACTTTTCATTCGGAGTGAAGTAATAATGAATTCAAGTTAACAAAATAATTGTTTAAACAATTTATTATACTTATTAATAATATTATAATTGAATAATGCTAGAAAGATGCGGTTTTTTTATTTTCTGGCTTTTTGTTTAATTTTCATTTGGAGTGAAGTAATAATGAATTCAAGTTAATAAAATAATTGTTTAAACAATTTATTTTAATTATTAATATTATTATATTTGAATAATGCTGAAAAAATGCGTTTTTTTGTTTCAATTTCTGATTTTTTGTCCACTTTTCATTCGGAGTGAAGTAATAATGAATTCAATTTAACAAAATAATTGTTTAAACAATTTATTATACTTATTAATAATATTATAATTGAATAATGCTAGAAAGATGCGGTTTTTTTTCAAATTTCTGGCTTTTTGTTTAATTTCCATGTGGAGTGAACTAATAATGAATTCAAGTCAACAAAATAATTGTTTAAACAATTTATTATCATTGTTGATAATATTCTCTTTGCTCAATTGGTAGAATGTTGCGGTTTTTTCTGAAATTTTCAACTGTTTGTTTATTTTTCATTAGGCGTGACTTAATAATTAATTATATTGAGCAAAAATAATTGTTCAAACAAATTATTATTGTTTATGACTATCTTCATCTATATCAATTGCGCCTGATAGTTACGGTTTTTCGGCTATGTTTACTTTTCTGTCCTTTTTTCACTTAGTGAGGTAATAATTAATTAAAGTCAACAAAAAAGTTGTTTGAACAATTTAATATTGATTTCTGCCTTTCGTGTAAAATAGATTTTTTTCTTTGAATTAATTTTTTTAAGCATTGTGAAAAGAGCAAAAATAATTCACTTAAAACAACAATACCTTTCGGAAAATCATTTTTGTTGTGGCCGACTTATTACTTGTTCATAAATAAAAAGGCGATGCAAAGTGAAAGATTTTAGAAAAAACCTCCACTTTCTAGCACTTATCTAAGAAAAGTTTGTTATTAACAATATGAAATTGTTTGAACAACTTTTTTGTTGACTTTAATTAATTATTACCTCACTGAGTGAAAAAAGGACATAAAGGTGAAAATTGCCGGAAAACCGCAACTATCAGGCGCAATTGATATACATGAAGATATTCATAAACAATAATAATTTGTTTAAACAATTATTTTTGCTAAATCTAATTAATTATCAAGACACGCCTAATAGAAAATAGACAAACAGTGAAAAATTTCAGAAAAAAACTGCAACATTCTACCAATTAAGCAAAGAGAATACTATCAACAATGATAATAAATTGTTTAAACAATTATTTTGTTAACTTGAATTCATTATCACTTTACTCCATATGAAAATTAAACAAAAAGCCAGAAATTAAAAAAAAAACGCATCTTTCTAGCATTATTCAAATATAATATTATTAATAATTATAATAAATTGTTCAAACAATTATTTTTTTAACTTAAATTTATTATTACTTTACTACAGATGAAAATTGGACAAAAAGCCAGAAAAAAACCCGCATCTTTCTAGCATTATTCAAATATAATATTATTTTTTTTTTTTATACCATTAAGCCATTTCCCTTTCGGCGATAATAAATTGTTTAAACAATCACTCTTGTTAACATTGATGAACTATCCCTTCCCTCTAATTGAAAATTGGACAAAAAAGGAATATTTGTGAAAAAACCGCGTCTTTCTAACTCCATTCCATGAGAAAATTGCTAAAAACAATAATAAATTGTTTAAACAATTAATGAAAATATATAATATTCAGTATAAAGTCATATTTCATGTATTAAAAACAATTCGCATTAAAAAAAACCGCAAAAAAATCATAATTAGC
Organism: Andricus quercusramuli; assembly: GCA_932178445.1. Taxonomy (NCBI): domain Eukaryota; kingdom Metazoa; phylum Arthropoda; class Insecta; order Hymenoptera; family Cynipidae; genus Andricus; species Andricus quercusramuli. The sequence continues at coordinate 135,708 of CAKNXH010061244.1, forward strand.
GCCAAAAACTCGCAAAACCCATTTTTTCACTTATGGGGCTTCTTTGGGACCCTATAAAACAGACTTATGGGGGTGATATTTGAAAAGTGATATTTTATTCGTATTCTATGGCTAATTGTGAAGAAATATGTTGAGTTTCAACTCGATTGAGATAATATTGAGGATTCTGAATAAGATTTACAAAAACGTATTTTTTTCTTATGGGAAATACATGTTAAACTTCATGGGGCTTGCGCCACCCCTAAATATAATTTTTTTTCAAAACAAAAAAAAACGCATTTATTTTTGTGCGGATTCGAACAAATTTGAGGGGTGTCCCCATAAAAATTCGAAAAAAAAATTTTTTGGACCACCCTAATGAACATCCAATGTCTATAAATAATTCACTCGTTCTTTAATTACTCTTGGTCTTTTATTGATAATTTGCAGAATATCTTCATCATCATCAGATGATAGAAAATCATCATAAAAGAAATGTTCCATTTTCGAACTGTATATACTGAACGCACACTGCAATTCTATAGGTTAGGTTTGGTGCTACCATCGGTAATCACGCATTACGTCCGTTAATCAGCCAAAATCGGGCGGTTAAATTAAATGATGATTAAACTCTCTTAACCAGCGTTACGGAAATGGTGGAACGCAAGGCTCCGATTAAATTACAATAATCGGGGATTAACAACTTAATCGGAGTTGGTGAAATCGGCCCTAAGTGGAACCATTGACTCGGGATGTCCGCAGGGGGGAGTTTTATTGCCCTTGCTGTGGTGCCTGGTAGTCCTGCAAAAAACGTCGTATTGAAAAGTATTAAAATGTATTGACATTTTGAATGCGATTCAATTCTGTTTTCTGTTCCGAAAAAAAGATTTTAAAAGTATTCGTTCGTACTGGTTCGCATTACACTTCATGACGCTGGATGCGGAACGATAGTGTCGATGATTCGCTTTACAAAGTATTGGTTCGCATTAAACTTCAAGACGCCGAATGTGAGATCTAAATATTAAGAATTTATGAAAAAATCAAGCGGTTCCTGTTCATTGTAAAACTTTTTTAAAATAATGTATTCCAATAACTTTTGGAATTTGCAAAATTTAAACCAATGCGACATTTCGCATTAAAAAGTTTTCAATTCACGCACAACATTCTTCTCATTCGATCGCATTTAAAATCACTGAAGCTAATGCGAACTTTCTTATTAGAAAGTTTTCACTCAACCGAAACATTTTCATCATTAATTCGTATTGAAAAGTATTCAAACCAGTATGAACTCTCGCATTAAAAAGTTTTCACTCGATAACAAATTTCGTCTCATTCTATCGCATTCAAAATTATTTAAACATATGCGAACTTTCGCATTGAAAAGTTTTTACCTCGCTCAAAAAATGAGTCTCATTCTTTCGCTTTCAAAAGGATTCAAAGTAATGCGAACTCTGGATTTAAAAAGTTTTCATTTCGCTCTCAAATTTTCTCTCATTCGGTCGCATTAGAAAGCATTGAAACGAATTTGAAGTCTCGCATTAAAAAGCACTGCGTGCAAAAAAAATATATCTTTCGTATTCAAAAGCATTCAGGAATTTAATGTTATATAAAAAGTATCGCATTTAAACGTTTACGGCTGACCTCCAATGCGAAACTGACACATAACAGACTTCACGGAATAAAATCGTGAATGCGAAACAATACTTTTGAATTTTACGTTTCTTGCAGGGAGTGGATGAATGGCTTCATCTACTCTCGAGTCAGGGCCTTCACGTCATAGGCTATGCGGACGATATATTGGTTAACGTGCGCGGTCAGGACCTGGATGTGCTCTTCGGAGTAATGCAGCAAGCACTGACGATAGTAGACTCATGGTGCAAGAAAACTGGATTATCGCTTAATCCAAGTAAGACAGATGCGGTTGTTTTCACCAGAAGGTACAAGTGGGGAACTACGAGTACATTGAAACTTGGAGGACAACAACTGGAAATCAAAGAACGAGCTAAATATCTAGGAGTAATTCTAGATAAGAAGCTGTCATGGTATGAGCACCTGGAAAACAAGTGCAAGAAGCTAGTAGCGACCCTATGGCTCTGTAGGAGAGCCATATGGAAAAGCTGGGGCGTAAGTCTGGCGGAGCAGGGTCGAGCTGTCCACTGTGAAGTCTCGACTGGAAAGGATCAGGGGACTGATTTTGAGAGGCGTCACTGGAGCCTCGAAGTCGACACCCACGATGGCACTGGGGGCACTAATAGGCTTAGAGCCCCTTCATCTTAACATCAAGGCTGTGGCTGCGAAGGCGGCCTGGAGGCTAAATTTTGTGAATGACAGAAGGATCTCGGCAGCAATGAAGATCCCAGTCGACATCGCGAGAAGGCCGACCCTGAACATGCCCAGGGACAAAATGGCGACGCATACCTGCCCTGTGATGGAGACAACTGGTTTGCAGATGGCTCCAGGAACGAGGAGATTGCAGGAGCCGGCGTATATCGTAGAAGGAATGGAATGGGCTTCACAATTGAGATGGGGTCCTACGCCACAGTTCTACAATCTGAGATTATGACCATACTCCAGTGTGCCTATAAGGCAAGGGAGTACGGCAATAAAAGGAACATCTGTATCTACTCAGACAGCGGGGCTGCTATATTGGCCTTGAATGGAACAACGATCACGTCGCTATTAGTATGGGAATGCTTTGAAGCACCCAATACGTTAGCGACCGAAAATCGAGTCACTCTGCTATGGATCCCTGGACACAGTGGTATCAAGGGCAATGAGATATCGGATAGGCTAGCCAAGCTAGCAGCAGGAAGAAATTTTACTGGACTCAAGCCAGTCGTAGGTATTTCCAGGAGGTCAATCACTGAAGTAATCAACAGTTGGCTGACTGAGGAACATCAGAATGAGTGGGACTTGGTTTCTGGTTGCAGACAGGCCAAAACACTTTTGGGCTCAAAGCTTAACTCCAACCGAGATAGGGAAATACTCAGCTCGGGTGAAATGAAATCAAAGACGTAACAGAACTATTCATAGGACATGGGAAGTTAGGATATCACAGGCATAAGACAGGGCTTGCAGAAAGTCCCCTCTGTCGTCTGTGCGGAAAGGATGATCCTTTGTTACTGCCCTGCGGTTGCGGGGAAACGTCTAACACTCACAGGTAATTATTTTATCACAGAGTCGGAGATATCAAGCCAATAGCGTGGCTGCGGTCCTCTCCCTATGGAGAGGGCTATGGGGTCATGCTTAGGCTTACAAGGGGACGCAACGGGATTACCCAAGCGTCAGGGGCTGCTAAGGTCTCAACCCAGAACTAATAATAATTATAATAAATTCATTTACATTTACATTAGCTTAATACATTGTGATATTGCGTATAAAGTTCCATCACTTCCTAAATTGTTATAAGAAAATTGATGAACAAAATTAATTTTTGTTGTATTTTGAAACCTGGAAACATTTTTTATTTCGATCTCCTTGTAGAATCATGCAAAATTAATGTCTTATGCCAACTGGTGAAGTCTACGTCATCTGACCACGAAAATTTTTGTGTCAAAATGGGATTTGGCTATAGTTTAGGATATATGATTGCTTGGTCGTGAAAAAAATCCCACCAAATATTTTTCGAAAATTCGAAAAAATGACGGAGATATGGGAATTTGAATTTTTTGTCAACTTTTTTTTTAATGACGTATCTTAGGTTCTAATGAACCGATTTAACTTTTCGACTTCTACATTTAATTGTTTTAAGATACATTTCCAATGAAAAAAGAAAAAAAAATTTCATTTGGGGAAAGAAGAAAAAATGAAAACGCGTTTCCCAAAAAACGCATTTTTTTTCGTCAGACCCATATACCAGACATCCCGAACAAAACAGGTATATACCAGGTTTAGACCTATGCTTTTCCCGAAAGTACCTGGGATGGATCTGGTTTTTTCACGATGTGTGCTATGTGGGAGAGGAAGGTACAAGTGTAGTCTGCAAGTCCTAAAATTATTGGAGGGGGTTTCCCAGATAGCAAAATGCCCGCCGATTGCAAGCGATCTGCCGGCCTGCGGTCCGATCGATCGGACCGACTTGCCGGCAGATATGCACCTTAATGTGCACTCCATTGATGTCTATATGCCCGCCCGACAGGCCGGAGCGACGCTGTCCGGCGAACTGCATGCCCGACGGTCCGGTAAATTGCAGGCTGAGTGTGCGAGTAGATTAAAATTAAAAAAATCTTTTTTTATGTAAATAAAATAACAATTTTCAAATATCACGAAAGGTAATGACGAGAGTCTGCGTATAATAAGTCCAAGTTGAAAGAAAAATGTCAATATTATAAAAATATCTTTTTATAATATTGACATTTTTCTTTCAACTTGAAATTTATATTATTATACGCAGAATTTCATTACCTTTCGTGCTATTTGCTACTTTTGTTGATTTGAAGGACACCGACAGCAAAAAATTGCTAACAAATTTTTTGTTCCACACACAGCCAAAACAATACCAAAAACCGCAAACGATGAAAGGTATAACTCCGTTGTACAAGTAGATTACTCCGTATTCCAAGTGGATTACTCCATTTACAAGTGGATTACTTATTCTTCTATTTTATCTGGAACGAATAACAGTTATTGTTTGCAAATCGTACACATCCGAGCGAAAATTCACGGGAGTGAACGCCACACGAGATGAAACACGACAAGAACAGCTGATCCAAAACGCGCATGCGCGTTTTTGATCTCAAACTTCTTGCACTATCAGCTTGCAGCGGTCGCGTAAATCGCAGGCCCGTCGTTCCTCGCCGTTTGCAAGCCCGACGGGCGTCTAATGTACTGGACCGTTGCCTGCCGTTATCCGCCTTTCGGTCGCATTCCCGACTCTGCCGGCCTGTCGCGTGAATTTAGCAGGCACGCTGGTTTCCAGCCCGTCGGGCTGATCGCGTGCAGGCACGTATTGTTATCTGGGTTTGCCACTGGTTTCCGAGAAAAAAATTCAAACGTCAGGTCGTCTATCGCGCGGCGCGGCTCAGTATAGCGCAAATTAAAGTGTATGTGGAAAAATTAATTGTCAAACCACAATTATTTTTATCATGTTTAAATTTGTGTATGAATGAAAATTGATCAAATTCTACATACATTGTTGCCATCCGATTTTTTTGAGAAGGTTTTTAATGCTTTTTTATTTCATCAACAAAATGACAACAATTACAATTGTTGACATTTGAAGAATACCGTTTGTTATAAAATATTCAGATTAATTGAAAAATACCTAGAATCAATGACACAACAATTTATACGTTTTTTTTTTAGTTAAACTGTAGAAATTCAAACATTTATTGAATTTGTTATAAACAAATAAGTGAATGAGAATAAATTCATGGGGATTAGCAATGTTTGATCACAAAAGGGTGCTGTGAGTTAGATTAATGAAAATTAATTAATAATTTGTCATGTAGTAAACAAATTGTTATTTTTTATTATTAGAGAAGCATGTGAAACGCGCAAGATTCGACGTATCAATTGATTATTTGCCTTAATATTGATGATTATTATTTAGGGTGCAAACCTCACTTGCTTTCATTATCATTATTATGTCATTGATAGCAAATTTTTGGTAAATAATTACATATAATGACATCACTATCGATTGACCAATTGTGATGGCAATGAATCATTAGCAGCTGATTCAAAAATGAAATTTTTTTTTAGTTTATAAGATAAGGTGATACGACGAGAAAACTTTACAAAATTGTTAATAATAATAATAATAGTTAATCATTGTGTTAAAAAAATTAACTCAATATCTCGAGACATAGTCAAAGGACTACTTTGTTGAATGTATACCATTAGGCCATTTCCCTTTCGGGGTAGGCGTGACACTACTCGATTCAGTGTTTCTAGGTGGATAGTTTCTTGTAGTAAATAACTACAAGTGTGGGCTCACCAGACCCACGATACGCCAACAGCACGCAATTAGTAGTATTCCCGAACGGTCACCCATCCAAGTACTAACCGCGCCCAACACTGCTTAACTTCAGTGATCGAAGTAGAGCTTGTTTTTTCAGTGTGGTATGGTTTGTTTAAACAATTATTAAACCATAGTTACATGCTAATTAAGGGTCGTTTGCATAAAAAATGGTATTTATTTTCTCACAAATAGGGGGAATGGATAATTGTTTATCAAATTTTTTTACTATATAACAAATTATTTATTAATTTTCATGAATTCCACTCAAAAAACCCCTATTGTTTGTACACCGTAAAATTTGTGTTGAAATTGAGTGATAAATTTTGATTATGAAAAATTTCATTATGATAATTGTTTATGCAATCAAAAATGTATTTTTCTAGTGTTTAGTTGTAATAAGATATCAATTTTATGTGATTACGTAAGAAGATAGACATAAAAAATGCTTCGAAGCCTCAAAATGCAACAATAATTAATTTCGTTCATCAATTTGTTTATAACATTGAAGGGAGTGATGGAGAATTGTTCACAATATCAAATCTATTTAGCGAATGTAAGTTTACTTATGCTATACTTTTTTGAGAAAATATCATTAAAAAATGAAATTTTTTGGCATCTCGCAACTTAAACAACAAACTAGTCAAATTTTATTTTCAAGAAGTAGCTTTAAAACGGCTCTGAAACTTTTTGAACCCCAATTTCCTATTTCGCCGCTCTGTGGCGCGGGGGGTCCCTCGCGGCTGACACAGTTTACTGTTTTGTTCATAATATAAATTTTTACTCTAGTACTTTTAAAATTTCCATCAAATACACATGCAGAATTTAAGTTTTCAATAATTAGACTTTATAAAGAAGGATGTGGGTGGTAGCAATATGTTTTGCCTAGGGGACCGCTATCGGGATGTGAGGGCTCTGATCAACACCAACGTTTTGGTACCAATCCACCATATTACCATATAACCACCATATAAGATATATTAGGAAGGTATACTATTTTCGGCTAACGTCCAATTTTTTCAGACTGTATGTAATAAAGGTGATTACTTCGTTTGCATAATAATAGTTTTATTGCATTTATTATAAAAAACCACGAACATTTCGGTACCAATCCGGCTGTATTCCCATAAAGGTTTCTAGTTATTTGGTTCCAGCCTCAAATCGTATTACTGAATTTTAACCTTGACGATTCAGTCAAGTCGTAGATGTTCAGTCAGTCTCTTCTAGAAAGTAATCCATGGAAGGTATGCTTATACTCATATGGTTGTGGGGATGGGGTATATGTATCCATCCCAACAGTCAATGAATTCGTGTTACTGAAGCGCGAAGTTTAACGCTGTGTTTTACGCAAATTCATGGCACCGCATTGTGGGGACATACAAAGGCTGTCACGCATAGCTCACACCCCACCATGCAGTTCCAACCTTTTTTTTCATTCCCCGGCAGTCAGAAATTAGAGTAGTCAGGTACGAAGTGATGCATAGCGTGGACGTGATAAGTTGACAATCCAACATTCTGTGCTTCCATGTTAGTTAGGTATTAACATGCGAATGTGAACTATTTGACAGTGCGCTTTGACATGCCATGTTTACCGTATTATTTTCTTCTTATTTGATTAGTGAAATTGAAACAAGTGGTACAACAATTGATGAACATCCCCTGTGCAGACGAAATAAAATCATGTTGAGTAGCTAGCGTTAAGGTATGTTACAACATTAATTTGAACACCATTATTTTCCAAATTCTTCACAGAACATTTATTAGGGTGTAGTGAAAATGCTCAAAGAAGTAAAAAAATCATTTTTGTTAACGCTTAATGTCTTCTGTTCGGGTTTCGAATGTGAACGTTCATAACTTTTTTAAATTATAAAATTTTACCTAAGCATTGTATAATTATGACGTACTTATTTGTATAGGTACAGCTTCCAGCTGTAAACAAAAATGAAAATTAGAAACTACAGAAAAATTATGCAAGTTACAGTTGTTTGAAAATGAAAAAACATGTTTTTTCAAAGATGTCGAACATTTAAAAAAAGTTAAATACATATGTCGACCTTGAAATAAAAAAAAAGTTGAAACATTGAATGTTCTATTAGCCAAAACCAAGAAAAGTACCTCATATCCAAAAATTCTCAGTTGACAAACACTCTTGAAAGATCTTTTTGCTTTTTCCTAGAAGAAGCTTTGTAATGGCAACAGTTTCTAAAAAAATTACTTTGTTTAATTGAACGTTCCTGAATTAAAAAGTGTCTGGTACAACGTTATGAACAATTGTCCGCATGTGTGTGCGTGTGGATGTTGCACGTCACACTTTTTTGGGAACACGATAACTTGAAGACGGTTGCAGATAAATTTATGAAATTTGGAGCGCTTATTTTTACCACTCATATCTCAAAATTGACTGAAGGATTTCTAATGATATTTATTATCTTTTTTAAGGACATTATAATATTTTGAAAATGGGTTTCTTATAGTAAAACTTTTTTCATTAACATAATTCAAAGTTGATACAAGAATATAAAAGATTTCTTAGTTCGAGAAGAATCGATTGATCCATAATATTAATACATTTTATGAAACAGTAAGGAAGTTAGGGTCATTTGCTGTTCTGGTGAAAGCCAACTACCTCCAACGATTTGAGTTTGGTATATTTGTATTTTTTTACAACACTATCATGAAAATGGCGTGTTTTCGTACGTATGATCTGTGTGTAATGTGGCGCATTTTAAACGATGCGAATAAAGAACGTACGAAATGAGGAATGCTTACGAAAAGGCCTCTTTTCGTAAGCATTCCACATTTTCACAATAAGTGAAAGGAAGATAGGTAGATGAAGACGGAAATAGGTCGATGTTTTCAGCGACAACTGTAGCGCGCTCGTCTCGCGACATACCGTGCAGAAATATATACGCTATAAAAACTAATCAGTACTTAAAATATTAAATTTTGTCTTTTCAAACTGATAACATTTTTTTATAAGTAAACTATGAACTTTTATTAGTAATTTGTATTGAAAAAGTAATTTTTCATTTATACAATTTAAATTTTCCCCCAACTTGACTTGAGCAACTACAGCGCACCTCCCTAGCAGAAGAAACGGAAAGGCTCGGAAAGAAGGTTTCGTTCCGACTCTTTCCGAATTGTATGGGACCTTTGCTTCCGATTTCTTTCCGAACGCCTATCTTTCCGAAGGTTTCCGACGTATTTCCGAACTTTCTCCGAAGTGTCCCACTGCATCTACTTCTTTCTGAACCTTTCCGATTTCATTCCGAATAAATGTCGCAGTGTCCCAATAGCTTATTCCAAATTTTCACCTGTGTCCCACTAGTTTATGTTTGTTCCAAATGTTCCGATTTCTTTCTGAATAAATGTGCAATGTAAAATATAAATCAAATTATGTAATTATTATATATGTATTATTTATATATATATATATATATTTATTTTTCAATAAATAAATATAATATATAATAACATATAATTTACTTATAAATTTATGAAATTTTGTTTAAAATTAAATGAATTGAATATTAATTTAAATAAATGTATAAACATAATGAAATATAAAAATAAATATAACTAAAAGGAATATAAAACTAATGAATATATTTTTAGTCATGTTCTGCTAAATTTTCAACAAATTATTCAAATTAACTTTAACTTCCGAATTTTCTTCTGTATGTCTCACTGTTATTTATTCTCTATTGAAAATAAACGGTCGTATACGCAGATTTCTCCTGAAAACCTATAAATAGGAAAATTTCATAACTATCAAGAAAGCCTTTTTTACTTCCACACTTCAAATATTCCATTTGCGCAACTATCATTTTAATTACTGTATTTCCTCTTTTCATAAAATTGCTTTTTTGTATTGTGAAAAAAACTGTATATGAGATATAATTTGCCCTAAGCTGGACTTGTACACGCATCACTTGGCTCCATTTCTATACTGACACTAAAAAAACAGATTTACTCCAAGAATAACTGCACAAAATAATATTTGACTGAAAACACCATGGGAAAATAGGTATTTCCGAAAATTTGTGTGATTCTAAACAAAAATCTTGGGAAAATCGCTATCAGTGTCTCTTGAATCGCCATTTTGTTTCTTCGATTTTATTCATATCGATTATGGCAGGTATTCGATTGCACTGAGCTTGATTGAACCAAAGATCATTTGTAGGAAAGCAATTGAATGTGATTATATTTTTTGTGAGATCTACAAGAATCATTATCATTGGCAGATGTTGACGCTCATTAACGACATTTTTAAAAACTTATAATGACATTCAATTGTTTTGGTTCAGTCGAGTATCAGTGCAATCGAATACTTACTATCGATTGGGTTTATCGATTGCACAACTGAAAGCGAGTGAGTGAGCAAGCGACAATCTTGGATCAAAATAATGGCGCTGGAGACAAGCAGAGACGACGAGATGCTGACAGAGCTTTCCCGAAGATTCTTGATTGAAATCGTTGAAAACACAACAAATTTCGGATATTCCTATTTTCTCATAGTGCTTTCCAGTGTTTGCAGTAAAACGTTATTGCGGGGTCAGTTACTTTTTCAGTAAACCTTGTTTCTTATTGTGAATATGGAAATCGACCAAAGTTACGCTTGTATGGCTTTTCATCATTCAGTCCAGCTCAGTGTAATTTATATTTCATAGTGTATTATTTTTACCATACAAAAAAGGAATTTCATAAAGGACTTATTATAGTAATTACAAATGAGAAACGCGTAAATGGAATATTCGAAATTTGGAAAGTTTAGATGCGATAATATGCAGCAATAATGTACGTAACGTACGAAAGTCAAAAAGGCTTTCTGAGTTACGAAATTTCTCTATTTCTAGGTTTTTAGGAATAGTCTTCGCTGGATTCAAAGGAATAAATAGGATTACTGCAATTTAAAATGCTTTGAAGATAAAAATATATTATTATTATTACGAGAATATTGTTTTTTTTTATTCGATTCGGAAAGAAATTGGATACATTCGGAAAGAGTAAAGTGGGGAGTCATTCGGAAATAATCGGAAAGAAGTCGGAGAGTGGGACATTCGGAAAGACTCGGAAAGGTTCATGGGACAGCTCGACGTTCGGAAAGAAATCGGAAGCAAAGGTCCCATACAATTCGGAAAGGATCGGAACGGAACCTGTTTCCGAACTCTTTCCGAACCCTTTCCGAAATCTTTCCGAAATCTTTCCGACGCGGTCTTTCCGAACCTTTCCGTTTCTTCCGCTAGGGCTAGCGGCGGAGAGGCTACCGGCTTTTATAACCTTATTTCTGAAAGCTGTCACGTGCAAGTTCGGTTGTTGATATCATAATTTTAACTTATGATTTGGTTTTTTTGCAGACGGGGGGCTTTGCCCCCCGAACCCCCCAGCAGGGGCTTCGCCCCCTGCACCCCCACCAGGGCTGCGCCCTGGACCGCCCCCCTACCCCGACTTCGATCAGGTAACGTTTTTTTCACGCTTTTCATGATCTTGTTGTAAAAAGTTTCGTGCATGTCTCGTGGTAGGCCCTTTTCTTGACTCGTGCATTGTTTTTAGACTCGTCTTCGGTTCGGGCACCTTCGGTGCCCTCACCTACGACTCGTCCTAAAAACACTGCACTTGTCACGAAAAGGCCATCGCCTACCACTTGTAATGCAATATGCTATTGTAGTTTCGTAGCATTTCTTGAAATATAAAAGTTGTTGTTTATTACAATATACGTACATTCTTTTCAAGAAGTTGCCGCTTTTTTCAATTTTTCTTTAGTTTCGAATAGTATATTAAGTTCATCAGTTAACGTATTTCCAGAATTATTTAGATAATTTTTTAGCTGTTACAAACGGTTCCGTAAGAAATTACATCTAGTATGTTTCTCTTCCGAATCCAAATAACACCACAAATTTTCGATAGCTCCAATAAAAAAGCAGTTCCCCACGACTCAACAGTAATGCCCTTTTACACGGAAACAATTTGTCCACGAGAAAGTTATCAATTTTTATCTAAGTCCCGGACAGGAAGAAAATTGATGAATTTTGATCAAGAATTGAGCACCTTAGCTCCCCAGTGGGTACAAAATTTGACAAAACGTCTTTACGACATCGTTACGAGATCTTTACGACGACTTTAAGACATCCTATGCCATGGACATAGGATGTCGTCAATTTGTCGTAAAGACATCGTAAAGAAAAGATATTCTTTGGCCTCGACGTGACAGCTACACGTTTTTACGCATTGTCGGCCTGCGCTTAAAAGCTGGCGATAGTCAGCAATCTTCGAGAGTTCGAATCCTTTGGAGTTGATCATTTATAAATTAAATTATCATTATTATTATTATACCATTAAGACATTTCCCTTTCAGGGTAGGCGTGACTTGCTTGGTTGGAAAATAGTAGTGTGTATCTGGGTATATAGGTATAAGGTAGATCGGTGTATAAGTATACGGTAGATAGGTATATAGGAGTAAGGTATAGATATTTTAGATTGATCTAGAATTTTCGTGTTATTTATTTAAGTGACATGTTCGTTCCGCAGCACTGCTCCGACCCAGGTTGCTGATCAATCTCTCTAGCGATCACCCCAAATGAAGAGCGTCACAAAATTGTTATGTGTGGTTCCACACTTGGGCCCATAAGTATCCAAGGTCTTTGTTTCAGGCGTCATGCACTCTATTGTCACTCTGTTTACAAACTATTTGTGGCTACACTTTTCTGTCCTGGCATACTACTCTAGCTCCCTTTACGCCCATGCATTTTTTTATGCAAGCTCTTGTGTTTCTATGGCTTCTAATGTCTCTTCGGATTAATGTCTCATTCACAGATTCTAACCATTCTTTTGGCGGTCTACCTCTTGGCATTCTGCCATTTACTAAACCTTTATACACTTGTTTGGTCAGCCGTTCATCTTTCATTCTTTCAAGATCTCCGAACCATCTTAATTGATTTCTTTCCCATATGTCAACTAGTGTCTCTCCTGTTCCACATTCTTTGAGGATCATCTCGTTTTGGACTTCGTCCATCAGTGTTTTCCCGCATATTATGCGCAGAGGTTTCATGTATAGCCATTTTAGCTTTTTTTTTATTTATTTTTTTATTTATGAGGATGGACCCTGCTCTACCGATAACCTGCTTACCCTTACTTATGCGCCTATCTAACTCCTCATATATTTTCCCATCGCTAGTGAATAGGCTACCCAGATATACGTACTTGTCAACTTGTTCTAATCTCTCATCATTTAGGACAATGTTGCATATTATTTTCTCACTTTTTCCTTCAAGAAACATGATTTTCGTTTTATTTACGTTAAATTTGAGGCTCATGTGCTTCATGCTTGTATTAATTTTATTTAGCATTCTTTGCAAGTTCTCGATTGATTCTGCCATAACAATCTTGTCATCTGCGAAAGCTAACTCACGTACCTTTACTGTTTCGAGATCTACACCTTCTTCGTGGAAGAGGGCAGTTCTTAAAAACTTATCCATAAATATGATAAATAGCCATGAGGACATAACGCATCCTTGTTTCACGCCTTGCATAATATCGAACCAGTCAGTCACTCAGTTTCCCATTTACCCTTACACTAGCTCTATTACCTGTATATATTGTTGCACAGAAAACTTTCTTTCCTACTCTCAAGCTTTCTTCTATGATCTGTCTTAGGCTAAATATCTGATCTGTACATTATCTTCCTGGCATAAATCCACTTTGAACTTCCCATATCTTCTCTTCTGTGATTTCCATTACCCTACGAATAAGTATTTTTGAGTATATTTTACTTACGATACTTAGTAAGCTGATGCCTCTGTAATTACTGCAGTTGCTTTTATCTCCCTTTCTTTTGTACATTGGTACGATAATCGTTTTTCTCCAATCGTCTGGGACTTCTCCCATCTCGATACATAAATTTATCAATTCGCACAACCTGTGAGGTATGTACTCGCCACCCTACTTAAGCATTTCTGAGCTAATTCTGTCTACACCAGCAGCCTTACCGTTTTTTAGGTTCTTAATTATTGCCCACACTTGTAGTTATTTTCTACAAGAAACTATCCACCTAGAAACACTACCCGAATCGGGTAGCGTCACGCCTACCCCGGAAGGGAAATGGCTTAATGGTATAATGGTATACAATTATATCTGTAACCTCACACTGTAAAAACTAGGATTCGATTTAGAACTTAATTTTGTATTAAAACAGTTCACGCAACAAAACAATTGCACTTCAGTTTGATCCGCCAATCTAATAAAATAGGGTCGATTTGTGGATTGAAATAGGCTCGAAATGAGAATCATCTGTCAATAACTAAATCTGATAAAACAAATGCTACACTGTCAAGTTTAGAAACCGAGGTAACTCATAGGACTGAAGTTAGCGACGTCTGAGTTTGACGGTTCAACACTAATTTTTACGAATTCCTAATTTCATATATTTTTTGTTTTTTGTAAGATTGAAGTTTGGAATAATTGAAACCATGGAGAATAGAATTAAGGAGACCAAAGTCCTGTACATTGACTTCACCAAAAACGAGCATTTTTCTGTCGGATGTACAATAACGCATCGAAATGCTAGATCTTCTCGAGCGCGGCGCTAGTGTGGTACGCGTAAAGATGGCCGCCGTCATGGTCCGTGTAAATATAACCTCAAGGCTCAAGCATAAATACAAAATTCCTAAATCATTTAAACAATTTGTTGAGTCATGTATTCAAAAGGAAACCTTTGGTGCATTTTAAACTGATGAAAAATTCAATATTTATCAAATACAATAATCCTGACTTTCACGTTGAAATCAAAATCTTAATTATTCTCTATTTAAATGTTTATAACGCAAAGGTTATATTAATTCGTTAGCGCAATAATTCAAAAGTACCTATCTCGTCCATTGCAGGATCTCTACAGTTACACACACACACACACTTCAAAAAAAATGTTTCGCGGTGGATAAAATTATTTAAATTATTCAACTCTTGTTTTATGTCAATGACAATTTACCTCTGTAAATCACATATTAGAATCGTGAATAATTCAGAATCTGTCAATGTCAACAAAACAAAAACAGCCGCCGCTCAATACGCGTGCGACACTAGCGCCTGGCACGGGAACGGGAAGTATTTTAAACATTATCATACAACAAAAATTTGCTCATTTTCGGTTACACTACTGTGGTCTCCTTATGTCTATTCTCCATGATTGAAACATTCCATGTTTCTTTTTCTTGTATCCAAGACTTATAGGTAAAAGCTCATGACTATATCGTAGGAAAAATTTTGCAGTGTATTTTCTTTTACTTAGCTTTAATTTGAACCATTTCCCGACATTTTTCAACTCAGGGTTATAGTGTTATACGAGGGGTTAACAACTCATGAAGTAAGGTGTACACCTACGCTGAAGTCACTTGAATTCACATGAAGTCACTGAAATCACTTGAAGTCAGTATACACTCCATCGGTGAGGTTGTGAACCCTTCGGTATTATATGAATATTCAAATAGGTTTTTTGACATATCTACACGCCGTTGACATTTCGATATATTTCAAGAGCTACAAAAGCCAGAATGAAAGTTTTTTATAAAGCATAATATATTTTAGGCATAACGAATGGGCCATTTACTAATTTATGTGTACATAAATAATAATGGAGTGCCTCTTCGTTCCGAAATTCGGGATGACTAGCCAAGCATTAACAAAACTGCTAACGAAATACCGAATAGGAATGACATTCCCTCTCAAAATTCATGTGTCGATTCATACATTTCCTTAATGATTATATGAACCTGATTATTAATTTGCTAAAGCAAGCGGTAGCTTACTCTGATTTGCATACTTAGTTCTCGCTGTCCGTACGTTTTTCGATTTTGTGTTGCTTTTTTTAAAATAAAATTTTTATTTATTCAATTTTCCTGTTAATTTTACTTAAAGTGTGTAAATATGAAATTTGTTAACACTTCATTAAAACAGAAAACTTGCTTCTTCAAATGATTCTTAATTTTTCTGAAAAACCTTTTTTTTTCATAAAAAATTAGAAGCATTCGTAAAAAAGAGGTTTTCATTTTAAAAAAAAGTATTAATTATTATTATTATTTACATGATACCCAGTGGGCACAAAATTTGACGACGTCTTTACGATATCGTTATGAGATCTTTACGAGGAGTTTAAGACATCCTATGTCCATGTCGTTAAGATGTCTTCACGATGTCGAAAATACATCGTCAGATCGTACGATGCCTTTATGATATCTTAAAGACATCTTAACGACATAGACACAGGATGTCGTAAATTTGTCGTAAAGATGGCTTAACCATGTCGTAAAGACGTCGCCAAATTTTGTTCCAACTTGGTATTCATACATATTACAAGAAAATTGAAACATCCTTTGGTGCATCTTTTTGTACGTAGACGTTCTTTTGTACGTCCTATTGTGTGTACTTTTTTACGTCAACTTTTTCAAGTGGGAGATGTACGCCTGGAAATATACGTGAGTTCTATTAGTAACATGGAGTTTCACGTGAAATTTAAGTGGTATTGTGGAACAGTTTACGTGGAGTTCCACATAATTAAGAACTATTGAATAATCATACATAATTAATAATAATATACTGATTCATCTACGAGACGTGTATCTAAAAAAATGTTGAACATTACAAAATATTTCAGGTTATATTACATGTAATTTAGATGAATATCGATAACCGACCAACCCATAAATTATACATGAAATAGAATTGAATAATACGTACCTATTTACAATAAACCGGATCTTTGAAGCGTGAAAAACAGCATTATTACCAGCGCCGACCACAGGTAACTTGACCAAAAAACGTTTTCTGGATGAACGAAATATACATTCTTTCCGAGAGGCACTGTTTATAAAATACTTAAAAAACGTTTGACAGAGAGGTTAACAACGTCAACAACATCGTCGCTGGGAAAAACAAATTCAAATAGAGAGAACAAAAGTACGGTGAGATATCCGGTATACAGACGTCAAGGACAACAACGACGACAGACATACACCGATAGTCAGCTTTCGCATAAAAACAATACCTTCTCATTATGCACGGTGGTCGGGAAGCAAAAAAAGTCTGCTTGAAACACCTAAGAAAAGTGAATCTGGTACGCTCTTTCGGGTACCTAGGAGTGCTCAAAAATCAGTGTGACAAAATCTGAACAGATCCTTTTCGCGAGATAATCACTTTTGTTTTCAGTCAAAAGTACCAATA
This sequence comes from Andricus quercusramuli, assembly GCA_932178445.1. Lineage (NCBI taxonomy): Eukaryota > Metazoa > Arthropoda > Insecta > Hymenoptera > Cynipidae > Andricus > Andricus quercusramuli. The sequence continues at coordinate 152,857 of CAKNXH010061244.1, forward strand.
ATCCGGTTTTTGAGAATATCTCCTCAGGGATGTATTTTATCGCAAAAGTTGTTCCTGTACGATTTGTAGAGAATTAAATTACCTTTCGAACGAGCCCCACAACTTTAAAAAATATTCATTGTTTGCTGAGATAGAGCGCACATAAGTAGGCCATAAATACTGACAATTGATTTTCGGGAATATCTCCTAAAGGATGTATCTTATCACTAAAGTACTTCACACATGATTTGTAGAAAATTTGATTACCTTTAAAATGAGCCCTATAACTTTTAAAAATATTGATTGGTTACTGAGATAGAGCGCATATTAGTGAAGTCAATTAGTGAGAAAAATCGGTTTTTTCGAGATACCTGCTCAGGAACGTATTCTACCCATAATACGATTATTGGTGTTGGTAGAGGAGTCAATTGCCTTCAAAATGAGCCCTTGAAAATTCGAAAATGTGCAATAGCTACCGAGATATAGCGTCTCACGTCAACCCTTTTTGATCATTTTTCACGAAAATCGTTGAAAATTAGTTTTTTAGCAATTTCTCTTGTCGGTATTTATGGCCTACTGATGTGCGCTCTATCTCGGCAACCAATGAATATTTTTCAAAGTTATAGGGCTCGTTCAGAAGGTAATTTAATTATCTACAAATCGTACAAGAACCACTTTTGTGATCAAATACATCCCTGAGGAGATATTCTCCAAAACCCAATTATTGGTACTTTTGACTGAACACAAAAGTGATTATCTCGCGAAAAGGATCTGTTCAGATTTTGTCACACTGATTTTTGAGCACTCCTAGGTACCCAAAAGACCCAGTGGGCACAAAATTTGACGACGTCTTTACGATATCGTTATGAGATCTTTACGAGGAGTTTAAGACATCCTATGTCCATGTCGTTAAGATGTCTTCACGATGTCGAAAATACATCGTCAGATCGTACGATGCCTTTATGATATCTTAAAGACATCTTAACGACATAGACACAGGATGTCGTAAAGTTGTCGTAAAGGTGGCTTAACCATGTCGTAAAGACGTCGCAAAATTTTGTTCCAACTTGGGAGCGTACCACATTCACTTTTCTTAGGTGTTTCAAGCAGACTTTTTTTTGCTTCCCGACCACCGTGTATGATGGAAATGTAAAAATCAGGCACTTTAGCAACAGCCAGTGAGCACAGCATTTGACGATGTCTTTACGACATCGTTTCGAGATCTTTACGACATCTTTACAACGACTTTAAGACACCCTATGTCCATGTCGTTAAGATATCTTCACGATATCGTAAAGACATCTTAACGATGTCAAGGATGTCGTAAAGTTGTCGTAGAGATGTCGCAAAGACGTCGCCAAATTTTGTGCCCCCTGGGAGCTCAATATATAGGAGATGAGGCGGGTAGATAATTTCCGCCGGTACTGTACATGTTCTGTGTAGCAACCTTGATAACACTTACATAATAAATCGCAGCAATTATATTCCTTAATCATTTATAAAATTTTTTATGATAATTAAGTATATCATAAAATCGATTATTATCTAGGCTCTTTTACTGCATATACAATATGTATTCATTTTGATAGATTCATCAATTATTTACTTTTTTTCTATACTTAAACAATGTTTTTGTTGAATAACAGTTTTTTACATTTCTTGATTAGACAGCATTTCATAGAAACGAAAATTTAAGAATCGATCTCGAGATATCTCTCCGGAGTTCAATTTAATTTTTAAAAAAGTTCGCATTGCAGTCGACTTATTTGTTTTTTTTTTTTAATTAGAACTAAATAAATTTCTAAAAGAACGGTTCAGTCCTTTTTTTCAATGTTGTTAAATTTTTTTCATTCGACCATAAAGTTTACAAAAAATTTAATTTCAATTCCAAATGCAATGATAACACATGAGCTATCAAAATGAGTGATAATAATGTGCAATCGTTAACAAAATTTCGCAAAGTTGTAATGTATTGTCATAAATAAATATTATGTTATTAACTAGTATAGTCTTATAAATTAATAATTTGCTATTCACAAGTATGTTATTATAAAAAATAATATGTAATGGGATGATAAGAAACCAGGACCCTAACAAATAAATAGTAATTCCTGGAAAGTAACGTTAGACGTCAAGTTCAAGGACCGAGGCGGCAAAGGGGCGTGTATAATATGCTTAATCATAATCACGAAGGGAGGGGCACCCACGTGAATGGATAAAGAAAAACCCAACCTGAGGAGAGATTACGAAAGAAAAACGGATCCTGTATTTCTGACATCGAGGGACTGCATACTGAGTATTCGCCTGACTACTACCTCTAATCGAGCATGGCGATGCTTCTGTGATTCACTAGTAGTCGTTAGTAGTCTGGTAGTAGTCTCAGCTATGGTTCGGATATGCGCACCGAGACTTGCGTATAATTTCTTACATAATTAGAAAAATGTGTAAAAAGGTTGATGAACATCGATTAATATTGTCTGTAATAAAGAAGATATTCAAGTGCGTGCATAATTACCAGAACTTTCAACTGGGATTGAAGATATTAACCGATTTTTTACTATCTTTTTTTAATCTTCTCGTCATTATCTAGTCAAGCTAATCTAGCCTATTAAAATTCAATTTAATAATACTTTACCAAGTTTTAATTTTTCTCAACCGGCTCTGATTCTGTAACAATGGAAAGGTCGCACGAGCAAGCCACCGCCCGCACGAACGGCAGTCAAGTGTCATCCTTGGGTTTCAGTATTGTGAAAACAATGCAGGGTGGCGGCCCTGTCGCTCCCCGGTAAGTGCGAAAATATTTTGACGCTGCTCTAGCTAAGGATCCTGCCGCTTTATTTCTTTCAAAGACCTATATGTACTAACCAAGACGTACGCATCTTCCACAGCAGCGAAGCAGTGAAGCATATTACGGTCCCTGGAAGATAGTCTATCCGAAAACCTCCTTTTAAGCGCAGAGGTAGCACTGTGGTGTGCTGGCTTAATCCACGACCCTTTGTTTCTCTTTACGCACTTCAACAGCACTTTGTCCGAGCAGGACCTTCCCATTTCGCTACCAGTTGGCCGTAGTTATCTAGTGTGACAGCGATAACACCTATTGATCTCCGTATTCTCACGAACTCAGCAGAACACCCACCGCACCACCAACCCATACCACTCCGCCAGCTCCTCGCTATGCTCCATAAAAGCCTTCTTTTCGTCATGCTAACTTTTAGTTCTCCTAACAGGCTCTCCCTGATTACGTGTCTCTCTGCAGTCTCGTCGAGATGTAGGAGCTCGACTTTGGTGCGGGGAACGCGCTGGCGTACGTTCCCTCCTCACCAGTAAATAAAACCTAGTTGGGGCGGATTGCTGCGATTTCACTTATTTCAATTCGCCCGAATCTTTCTGTTTGTGAATTGATCTGAATGCGTGGTCAAGGTCACTCCGAAAAAAAATTAATAAAAAGTGCATGCGTCGAGACTCGAAACAAAGATCCTTCGTGTATCAGTCTAGAGCACCCCCACAAGACTACTGGACTATTTGTTAAACAGATAAAACGGATCCTTTATGCCACGCACGTTTGTTCTCCTATTACGAATTAAAGTGAATAAATCAGCACTTGATGAAATTCACTGTCACTAATTGGGGCGAATTCGAGTGTTGCTTTCATTCTACCGAAATAAGAACAATTGAGCAGTCTTAAACAGTATTCGCGCTGAAGAATTCAGGCAATTTGAAATTTGTCTTCAAATCTCACGAATTAAAATTAATTGGCTGTCACAGGAATTAATTCGTGCTGACGCATACAAATGAATTGGGCCCCCTAAAAATTTTTTGCCAAATGGATCTTATTTTTCAGGTCCTTTACGACTTCGTCGTAAGGTTGTCCCTCAGCCGGTTTGATCGAATCCGCTCTAGGTCGCGCTCGTCTCGGGATCTCCTTCTTTTGTGATGGTTTGGTCGGAGATTTCACCCTCTGCCCGTCTCTCTGCGGCTGTTGACCCCGATCCATTACACGAGTCCTCAGCTTCTTCGCCGATTATCTTGAGGCTGCAGTCTCTTGGGAGCTCATGACAAACGCTCTCACCTTCTTCTCGTAAACGGGTGTGGTAGTTGACTCAGCTTCTTTCTCCGTCTGAGTTCTTTCGCAAGCCTTGTCCTTCGAGGTTGCTATCTTTTTAGTCTACCTAACCTTCTTGCTGAAAAACTCGGCAAGACGATACTCAAAGCAATCAAACCAGCCTTCTGTCGTACTTGCATTTCACTGCATTTACTCGAGGCTTCTACATTATTTCTTTTTGTACAGCAAAAATCCTCTATTTTTTTAGCATGCTCTCCAGCCCCCAAATCAGGCTTTGTGGATTGACTGCCTTGCACCCTCCGTATGGCCTCTCACCTCAGTTCTGAAACTTGTATTCCGTCGCTTCCTCGCGTCCAGTTTTTCAACGAACAGCTCCTCACAATGACTTCGCTTAAAAATTTTATTTTGCATGCTTGATCCGACGAGTAGCTAGTGAAATTTACGGTCCGGCCCCGGAGAGCCTTACATGCGAGGCAAGGTCTGGGTACTCTAGGACAGCGTTTCCGAATCTATTACATGCGGTAGGGTACCCTACAGCCGGTAGGGGAATGCCACATAGCAGACGGCTACTTTCGTATACCTACCACAAATGACCCTTTCATTTTCATGAGATTAAGACCTGTTACAATAACTGAAATTATAAAGACATAACTGAATTAAATTTTAATTAGCTGAATGAATTTCGTGATATAAGTAAAAAAAATGTTACAAAAGTTCGATAACTCTTGAAGTTATTATCCGATTTTCTTCTATCTTTTTTTAACGTTTGTGTCATAATCAAATAAATCTAACGCAGCATATTAATGTTCAATTTATTAATATTTTACCAAATTTTCATTTTTCTCAACCGGCGCTAATCCATGTCCATGTCCATGTCGTTAAGATGTCTTTACGATGTCGAAAAAACATCGTCAGATCGTGCGACTTCTTTACGATATCGTAAAGACATCTCAACGACATGATAATAGGATGTCGTATAGTTGTCGTAAAGATGTTGTTACGATGTCGTAAAGACGTCGCCAAATTTTGTGCCCACTGGGAAGCATCCGCGTCCGAACGACAGGCGTACAGTGTCTCTTTTGGTTTCCAGTATTGTGAAAAAATTTGAGGGTGGCGACCCTGCCGCTCCCCAAAAAGTGCGAAAGAAGTTTGGGATTCGCTGCTCTAGGAAGCGAGCCGGTATCCTAAAGGAACTTCGGGACTATCCGTAGACCATGATCCACGACTGCTTATTAAGTTGTGTGAACGAATTCAGCAGGAACCCTCGGTATAGGGACCCTCTATCCGCAAACACGATTACGCGCCCAGTGGCCTGGTCAAAGGCCCCAGCCAGAACCAAAGTTTCATTTGCAAGCCACACAAAGGATACACAAGAAAATCATCAATCTCTTGAAAATTATGCAAACCGTAAATTTGTTTATACTATTTGTCATGAAATGACAATGTGCTTTACTGAATTATCACTGGCAAGCCAAACAAAACATTTGAAAATAGGTACGAGAACTTCTTAAAAATTTCTCAAACTATGAATCTGTTTTTGCAATTTATATATATGTTCAGGTGAACAGGTATCAAGAATCGGGTTTGAGTTGCTCTTTATATGTCATGAACTTTATTTTTATCGATTTTGACATTTTTACTTTTAGTTGATAATTTAAGAAAGTAAACAAAAAACAGGCGATTTTACAGCAAGTATCTATTGAAATATTATAAAATTCTATGAAATATTTATTATTGAATAGAATTTCATAATATTTTATTATGTGCTGCAGCACGGCTTGCTTTTGTTTATTTTATCAACAAAAGTCAAAATGCTTGAATATTACTTGAAATTGGATTAGAGACAAAAATATCTCAATAAATGTCGATAATCATTCGACGATCTAATACCTCCTCCTAAAAATCTCCTAAAAGTCTCCTAAAAATTTATTCAGTTTTGTTTTAAAAAAAACTTTGTAATTGTTTGAAAATTGTAGCCGAAATCGCATTTTGAACATTTTTTCATAATTTGCTCTACTGTGTGTCATATATAAATAACTTCTTTAGACATGAAGTAAACAAAATATAAAATCGGTTACCAAACTTGATAACAGTTAGACATAAGATAATTTTTTTAATTTCAGATTTTTACGAGTGTCATGATCACTTGTCAGTAACTCGTGAATGCAAATGTCAAGATGAGAAGTATTTTTTGTACATTCAATATGGTTCATGCTATCACTGTCCTCACGATTCTGAAAATGCTCGCTGACGGTAAGTCTCAGTATTTCAATACATAGTATCTTAGATATTAATCATGGAATTATTTATTACGTGTTCATTCCTTACTGAAGATTTCTGATACAAATATATTAAATAATTCAAGGATGGAGTAAAATACTTTTTAATAAAGTTGATTAAATATCGGTTACATAAGGCTTATGATTTATTTATTTTTATTAATTTTATTATCTGAAACAACATGTGGTGAAGACCCCAGTTATTGTCCCCGGAACAAATGTTGCTGTTTGGCAGTTTGGATAGATATCAATCGAGGGTTTACCCTGTTCAAGCAAAAAATGCCTTCTTCTTCTTCTCCTTCTTCTTGAGCAGTTTATAAAATCTTATATTTGAAAAAATAAAAACTTTGACAATTGCCAACGATATTTTGCTTTTGATAACAATAATAATTAAGGCACTTGCAAAAAGTTCTGGGCTGCCGACTGAATCACCGAATTATGTAAACTTGATTTCGTTACAATGCATTTCGGAAGGAAAATATTAAAACATTGAAACAATACCTACTGTTTCTGCCATAAATCCCATTACATTGTATGATTTTTTGAACAATTTTTATTTTAAAAGAAACTGGACAAATTTCAAAAATTAATTTATAGTAAGGGCAATAATTTTTTTTAGCTCAGACTACGTGTAACAGTGGATTAGGAAGAGTAGTCTACGAGAGGTTACCTGATCAACAACTACAAGGCTTTGATGACGACGTGGTAAGTCAATTTATTTCTAAAAAATGAAGAGGCGTAATTATTTTCCAGAAATATAGAATCTAATCAAAAATTCATAAAATCTGAAGCGTGTGTATAGATTCCGTAATATTTTTCCGATGAAGATGTATAAAAATGAAGGTAAAAATTCCATTAAAGTCAATCGATTGATTAAACCATTGCTATCTAGGTACGAGACACGGCACCTCCATTCCGAGTTTTAGAAAAATGTCAAGAACTATGTTTGAGGGATAGAACAGCGACAAATAATTTAGTGCGAGCTTGCACTAGTTTTGATTTTCAACCGGGAAGTAGAATAGCGTCATTTAGCGGGGCGGCTGAATATGAGGACAGTACTTGCTATCTTACTAGAGAGCAAGCTCAACCGGAGGGTATTGGAAATTTGATGATGGTGCCCAACAGCGTTCATTTCACCGAAGTGTGTTTAACATGTGAGTTCACAATGTATTAAATTATTATCATTATATTTATAAAACTTCACTTTATAAAGAGTACGAATCTCCTAATGGTTCAGAAAACTAATTTTTTAAAATAATTAACAATTATAAATCGTTCGGGTCTGCTATTCTTGTTTCTTTGCACATTACACTGCTCAGCAAAATGTTACCTATGTCAGTTAATTTCTTTGAAGTAGCACGGGTTGCAATGTATGGAATTAGAAACGATTTCTTCTTTTATTTATATAGTATTTTGAACACTCTCTTTGAAAATTCTCAAAAAAGAGTCTCAAAAATATAATTATGTAAGTCCCTGGAGTCTTCCGAGGGGCTATTCACGCGGAATTCAAGACTGAAATCAGCGAATTAAAGAGTCAACTCAGTGAGTTCAAAACTGAAATCACTCGCACTCACTGAGCAGTTAGGAAAATACGTCGCCATGGCAACCCATGCGTCGCCTTCTTTCCCGTGCATAGAAGGGAGACGCACGATGAGTTTCTCGCTGAGTTCAAAAATGAGCTCACTGAATTCAGAAGCGGAAATCAGTGGTGATCAGGTGAACTCACTGAGCTCAGCGTCATCTGATTTTAGAGTGAATCTCCCCTCGGAGTCATCTAAAGTTAATAACGTCTTCCGAAGTTTTTCAAAGTTTTCCGAAATTTTCAGAAGTAACGGAAATTTTTTGGAGTTACTGAAGTCGCTGAAGTCTCTACTGACTATAGAAGATAGTGAAGAGCCTACCCAGTGGGCACAAAATTTGGCGACGTCTTCACGACATTGTTACGGCATCTTTAAAACCTTACGACATCCTATGTCCATGCCGTTGAGATGTCTTTACGATATCGTAAAGTCGTCGTACGATCTGACGATGTCTTTTCGACATCCTAAAGACATCTTAACGACATGGACATATGATTTCTTAAAGTCGTCGTAAAGACCTCGTAACGATGTCATAATGACGTCGTCAAATTTTGTCCCCACTGGGTATAAACAATTTACTGAATAAGTGGAGTTAAGGATGTGAAGATCAGTGTTGCCAGATTCCCACTCAACAAAGTCGCGAATAGAGGACGCAGGAGTAGCCCAAAAAGCGTGAAGTTTAAAAACGCCAAATAGCGCATACAAACTTTAAATAAAGAATCCCATTTCGTGGTTTTTATACTAAACAATTTATAAATATAATTTTAAGACGATGAAGAGGGCAGAATTGATTAAATAAAAAAGACTCGCATATGGGTAACTGTCAAATTGAAGGCAAACTTGGAGTCCCAATAATATAACATTAACTTAGAAGCTCGTGCCGATTTTTTTTTAATTTTAATAAACACTTATTATCATCCTCTACAGAATGGGCAGTTCCTTTTTTTCATTTCTGTTCCTATTTACTTTAATTTATTATAAGAACACCCGAAACGTCATTACCGTACAGCATCCCAACCTCACTTTGCACAAGGATAAACTGATTTTCTCCGTTTTTTTAGACAGTAACCTGAAAAATGCTTAACGTATCAAGTTTGTAAACTTCACATGAACATAAATTTAATGTATGCACATTTTTTTAATTCAAATGAATAATATTTTAAAAGCCTTGATGTCTGTCCCTCAATTTTTTCCATTTCAGAAGTCATTACCGTACGTCTGTTTTTCTAGTAAAATATTGTAGTTACAGTTGAGTAATAAATACAAAAATATTAGGCGTATTGTTTAATACAAGTTTTTATAAAATTCAGCTTAAAATATTAACTCTCTTTTCTGTGAATCCGATATTAAAACTGAAAAGTGCATCTTGACAACAAAAACGTCATTACCGTACGTGCGTTAAAAACCATTTTCAGAGTGAAAAAAATTTATGAAAACAATTCCGTTACTGGCTTGGTGGTGTTTTCTTTCATAACTAGGTGACTTTTGATAATTAAAATTTGTTATTTTTTTATAAACAATAAAAAAGGTTAAACTTTAACATTTTTCTCGCATCATTACCGTACGGTACAATAGAACAGCGTACAACTGATTATATGCGCGTGCCCATGGATTCATTATTATTTCTTATTTTCATAACTGCCCCTTTTGGATTTAAAATAGTTATATGTGATAAGATCAATTTCCGTTATGAAATATTTAATTCCTAATGATAATATGATTGCCACTGTACGTGCTGAAATTTGCCTACAATTTTACAATTACTCATTTACTTTTGAGTTCAGGATCTTTCTCCCAGTTCTCCGAATATTTTTTTAGATATTTACCCCACTTTTCCATATCTGCTTGCAAAAATTTATTCTACCTATCTATTCACATAATTCAAAATTCACTACATACGTTCGCTTGCGTTAGCCCTTGGCCTCTTCCTCTTGCCTCCGCGCCATGTGTATACAGTATAGTGATAGGGAAAAGACTAAATGTGACGTGCCGCGAGGAAAGAGAACTTAGGGTTAAAAACTCGATTTTCATATTTTTGATGCATATTTTTGACGCCGTCCCCATGGACATAAGGACTCTTTCTTACTTTGCGTGCGCATCTTCGTAAGCATTTGATTGGGCGCGTCTATTTGAAACGATAAAAAGAAACTTCTGCAACCTTTGAAACAGGAATAATAACCATCTATCCTCGTAAGTAAGAGAAATAAATAAAGAAAGTAGGTAAAGCTCAAAAGTAGCCAATTTAATTTCATAAGTAACCCAAATGGCGATTATTCGACACGGTAAGATTTGAGTCGCCGAGCAGTAGATTGAAGTAGCCCAATCTGGCAACCCTGGTGAAGATGACGGAAGGTCAGCCAATGAGTATTAGTCCAGGCGCCCTGTCCAAAAATGGCTCATTTGGGGAAATAAATGCTACCTGAAATTTGACTTCAGATTCTTGTAGCGCTAGCATGTAGAACAGAAGCCTATATGTTTGCGACCACTGCTTCGGTAGCAATATGTGTTTAAACAATGGTGAAAGATAGCAAAAAAAGGTTTTTCATTTATTGCAACAGTTCATTTGTTATTAGAAAATGGACTATTTTTCAACGGAATTTCTACAGATTTGGCAGATAGGATCTCAGCAAAAAGTGGGATCCCAGTGGGCGCAAAATTTCACTTTTTCACTCAATGGAAGCGGAATGAAATTCATTCGATAAGTGGTATTTTTCTACACATTAAAAAAAATTGTTGTAGTCGCAGAGGGGGGGGGGGGGTAATTTTTTCCCTTCAAGAATTACTGCTACTGCAATTTTCAACCTACAGAGCTGAAATTTACATCAAATAAAGAATGAGAACTGTACTATTTGTTATTAAATTTTCAAAGCAATCCATTATTATTCTACTGTTGATTGTGGTGACTGATTATGGGAGAAGGATTGATGCGGTCTGTGGCGGCGAAGTGGGAGAAGCCGCTGTCGCGTACGTATGGGTATTAGACAATATTTCAAGAATTTTTCACATTTTTTGTCCTAAGGTGATTTTTCAGATGTAAATCTTTAAAAGATTGAGGTATATATTATATTCAATCCAATAAACAATATACTAATGGAAAAATTAGGGAAGATACATAAAATAGTTTTAAATATAAGATATTAGATATAATTTTTTCGATAAGCAACCAACAGATTTGTAACCAGCACGGAAAGCTAGTCCAAATTGAAAAAAAATCTTGCTACATCAATTTTTTGCTAAGATATTAAAACTGTTTGTAATTTGAACACGTGAATTCAATTCCGGCTGGGGCTCCTGGCATGCCCCAGCGGCTTCTCACACTCCGCCTTCGCTGACTACGTCCATTCTTTTCTGTGAACTCTTCCGTAAATCAGACATGATTATGAACAATAAATTCAGAATGCATATCCTCGTGAATTTTATAACAATTACTAGAACTCTTTTTCTATATTTGATACAAAATTGAGTTATACAAAACGAAAATTGACCTCCGGTATTTCATTTCTTATAAGAAGAACACTTAACATCTTTTGTAAGCGATTTTTATGTAACTTAATAACAAAAAATTATTTCGTCACTAACAAGGGGTCCGACGCCGATTCTTTTGTAACTTTGCAGGTGAAAAGAGGATCCCAGACTATAAAAAAAATTAATTTTTTTGGGCAATCGTTCATATTTAGGGGTGGAAATCACCCCTTCTATGTTTTTGATACTTTTACTGTTTTAAAAGGTATTATTGTTTTTTCTTTCTTGTTTTTGCGCAAAATTGTTCTAATTGATTCTATATTATAATATTATCTTGAGTTTTAAAAATACTTACCCCCTAGAGTATCATAATTCAAAAAATCTACCCCTATAGGATGCTTCGCCATATGACACATAGTTTAAGATTTTGGACTTTGTTGCTGCAAACAACTAGTTTTGATAAATAATTCTATTAAAAATTATCAGTCTTATTCGAAATAACCCCTAAATTATGTGCCATCCACCCCTTCAGCATTATCAATAAATAAAAAATTTAGTTAATAATATGAAATTTTTGTAAGTAATGGATTAAAATATTTAGTTTGGACAATCAATAATAATATAACTAATTATTTTTTAACGATGGCACATGTTCTTATATTAATAAACCCTTGTTATGTGAAAACTACCCCTCAAAAATTGTTCATGTTTTGTTTAGCAGGCGATTTTAATGACAATACATATATAACAGAACTGTTAAAAAAATTTTTATTTAGGTTCAGGCACGTACATATTTCCATCGAAAATTGTACACACATTACACATACCCTTTCGCATATCGTCCCTCTAACCCTTATTGCTCAAGGCTTTGGACTTACAATATATCTTCTACGAAATAAAAAATAAATGGAAAAAACAAACAAAATATTGCCTTCAGAATTTGTGTGAGACACAACTTATTATTTAGACCGTCAAATGAATAATTGTCAATTAGTTTGTTTTCACGTATGTCATACGGTCTCATTCAGATAATAATAACGACAATATTAAAATTGGATCATTTTTTAATAATAAGATAAATTGTCGTTATTATTATCCAAATGAGGCCATATGACATACGTAAAAATAACCTAATTGACCAAATATTGACTGTTTACAAGTTGGGTGTCTGATATGATGAAAATATTATCATTTTGGCAATTTTAATAAAACTGTACAAATATAAAATTATCAGGAATGTATATAAGCATTATCAGGCATGTATATAAAGCGAAAGAAAAGAACATTTGTTCAGTCACATTTGCTTCTTTTTCTATTGTGCGAAGTGTTACTAATAAAATGAGAATCAATCCATTAAATATAATATCGTTATTGACAATAACGTTCAATAAGGAAAAACTTGGAATTCAGCCTTCAGAAGTAACACCTGAGGCGGTACATCTACACGATGTAATAGAGGATATTATAATGAAAAGTGTGTTTGATTCCTCATTTATTATTGAAAATTCAGTTGACTTACAATTTGCTCATGAGGATAGTCAAATTGACATACAACCGATTGAAGATGAAGAACAAGAAGAAGAAAAGGATTATGGTGAAGTTCCTAGTTGTTTATATCAAGAGGAGAGAGTTAATTTCGACTATAAAAAAGAAGCTGTTGACTTTTGGAATTCTGGAAAGAAAAAACGGTTATCTTTTACAACCGTTCATCAAACATTCAAGAAGCTTCGTTCAGAGCGACAATTAAGAAGATGGCAAGAACAAGTCAACAGTGGTGGTGACCGAGAAGATAAGCTATACAACGTTGCAAAATACACTTTAGACAATTTGAAGGAGGCTATTGATTCAAAGATGACAGTTCACGATATAGATCTTCGAAGATGGGCTTTACAAAAGAAGCATGAACTGGACATGTCATGGTTTAAAGCATCACGTTGGTGGGTATGGAAATTCAAGAAAATTCATAACGTTGTTTCGCGAAAAATCACAAAATTTATATCTGTATCATCTTTACATGAAACTAGAGACACAGAACAAGAATGTGATTTTTTTAAAAACAATGTAAAATCAGAAATTCTGAGGTATGGGGAAAGCAAAATTTTCAATTCCGATCAAAGTGGCTTTAATTTAGAATTACACAGTGGAAGAACTTTGAGCTTTAAAGGAACAAAAACTGTGGAAAATGTTGTTCAATCGGTTTCCTCCACCACGCTTAGCTATACGATTCAGCCAACCATATCTGCCGATGGAAGATTACTTTCACCCCTTTTTGTAGTTTTAAAGGAACCATCCGGACAATTTGGACCAAGAGTAAGCCAAGGGCTTTTTGAGGCAAACAATATTTATTTGCAGGCCTCTAAATCCGGTAAACTTTCTTCAGAATTACTGCAAATGTGGCTTCAAGATGTATTTTTCCCTAACGTAGGAGAAAATTCTGTGTTATTGTTGGATTCATGGAGTGGCCAGTGTGAACAAACCGTGCAAACTGCTATACCGGAAGGTAAAACCATTTTACTGAAAACTATTCCAAAAGGCACAACTGGGAAAATTCAGCCCTTGGATGTGTTTGGGTTTAGAATCTGGAAGAATTTCGTACGAAAAATCTCTGACACTTCTATTCTTTTAAGGTCTGATATTAACTTGCATATTAGAAATAACATTATAAAATTACAGTCCCTCACACATAATTAATTGTCTTCACCTAGATTTATTAACGTATTCAAATATTCTTGGTATAAAAGCGGATATATAGAAAATAGACCTTTTGTGATATTATAGATAGACCTTTTTGTGATATTTGCGGTGATGTTGCAGTAATAACATGTGCATGGTGCAAGAAGAGATTGTGCTTAAAACACTTCTTCGAAGAATATCATTACTGTGAAAACTTCGTGCCTTAAAAATCGAATAATATTGTTTCTTTTTAACTAATCTTTCATTATTTAAAACAATTTTAGATTAAAATTAGAATTAGATTAGAATTTTATGCGCAATTTTGCAAATGGTCAAATTAACACACACTCATCATATCACACATTTATTTTTTATTTCGTAGAAGATATATTGTAAGTCGAAAGCCTTGAGCAATAAGGGTTAGAGGGACGATATGCGAAAGGGTACGTAGATGTGTGTACAATTTTCAATGGAAATATGTACGTGCCTGAACCTAAATAAAAATTCTTTAAACAGTTCTGTTATATATGTATTGTCATTAAAATCGCCTGCTAAACAAAACATAAAAAAATTTTGAGGGGTAGTTTTCACATAACAAGGGTTCATTAATATAAGAACATGTGCCATCGTTAACAAATAATTAGTTATATCATTATTGATTGTCCAAACTAAATATTTTAATCCATTACTTACAAAAATGTCATATTAATAACTAAATTTTTTATTTATTGATAATGCTAAAGGGGTGGATGGCACATAATTTAGGGGTTATTTCGAATAAGACTGATAATTTTTAATAGAATTAATTATCAAAACTAGATGTTTGCAGCAGCAAAGTCCAAAATCTTAAACTATGTGTCATATGGCGAAGCATCCTATAGGGGTAGATTTTTTGAATTATGATACTCTAGGGCCTATGTATTTTCGAAACTCAAGATAATATCATAATATAGAATCAATTAGAACAATTTTGCGCAAAAGCAGGAAAGAAAAAACAATGATACCTCTTAAAACAGTAAAAGTATCAAAAATATAGAAGGGGTGATTTCCACCCCTAAATATGAACGATTGCCCACAAAATTAATTTTTTTTTGTATAGTCTGGGATCCTCTTTACACCTGCAAAGTTACAAAAAAATCGGCGTCGTACACCAACGTAACCCACCTTGTAAGTGTGCTTGATAGCATAACCCTCGTAGATTACAATAACCCTCTTCTTGTTGAGATCCTATCGGCCAAATATATAGAAATTCAGTTAGAAAATAGTCCATTTTTTAGTAAGAAATGAGTTGTCATGAAAACTGATTATTATTTTGGGCTGAAGTTTGGCATACTTCTTGAGGGCGATAAGGGAAATATTTTCTGAAAGTTTGAAACTTGTTAATTAATTATTGCAATAATACTTGCATATTTAGAAAAAGGCACTTTCGCGCGGTTTTAATTTTTTTTCCGAGGGGCCGTTCACTGGAGGAATCAGTGATTTTCCTCACTTAGAATCGATTCAGAATCAGTCACTCGTCAACAGATTTTGGTCGAGAAACGAAGGAATCGATGAAGAATCAACGAAGAATCAGCTGGACTCAGGCGGAATCATTATGCTTATGTAGAATCGATTCTAGAGTGGACGGCCCCTCGTTTTTTTCCAAGTAAACAAATGAACTAATCTTAATGTAGGACACGTCATTTTGTAGATATTTGTAAGACCTACATTTTTTTACTGCACTTTTTTCCTGACAGACATAGGTTAGTTGCAATAAACAAAAAAGCTGTTTTTGCAACCTTTGACCATTGTTTACACACACAGTGCTTCCGACGCGATGGTCGCAAACATATAGGCTTTTGTTCTATATGCTAGCACTACAAAAATCCGAAGTCAAATTTCAGGCGCCTCACAGTGTGAAAAAATTACTTTTTTGGTTCAAAATACGATTCCGGCTGAACCTGTGAACCGATTCGGATATTTCTTTTAAAGCTGGTAAGATTTCGGAGGAATGTTGAAGCCGATTTCCAAATTAGACTTTCAATTTTTTTATAAATAAACAATTATGACGAAAAAAATGGGAATTTTTTCTATTTGACGTTCCCAGTGCTGGTCAATAACAGGAAAATTTTTGAAATCGCCTAAGTTTCATAGAGTAACATTAGTTAAAGATGTTTCAATATTACATGATAAACACAATTTTTGTTTAAACAAATTATTTGTTGAAAGAATGTCTTCACGAGTTTCCATAATTTTACGTTTTTTTAGTTATATTGCAAGAAATTTAGATGAAAACAATATAATGATAGAGAAATTTCTTCTTTAGATTATTATTGTTAATATTAAAAACAAATTGAATAAACAAATGCAGTAATCAGGCATTTTTCGACAGAAAATTTCTTTTTTTTTTGTCAATTTTTTAAATTAAGAACTTTATGATGATTTTAGCAAAATTCATATTTGTTGATCGATATTATGTTCTTTTAAACAAATTTAATAAACAAATGCATTATTCAGGCATTTGTCGGCAGAAAAATTCGTTTTTTTTTCAATGCCAGTCTTTTCAGCTTGGAACTTCATCATCATTTCTACAACATTTATAATTTTTTGATCAATTTTATGATTTTTTAAATAAATTTAATAAACAAATGCATTATTCGGGCATCTGTCGATGGAAAAATTGATTTTTTTTAGATGTCAGCCTTTTTAATTGGAAACTTAATGATAATTTCATCAACGCTCATACTTAGTTGATAAATTCTATGATGATTTAAACAAATTTAATGAACATATGTGTCCGTCCGCGAAGAAAGGAACCTAATGCGGAAAAAATCGATTTTCCTTTTCTTATGCCAATCGATAGTTTCTGAGTTACTCTTCCATTTCCATGAATCAGAAAATTTTGAGTTAATTACTCTTCCTCCTACACGGGTGAATTGTGCGATGTAATATTTTTATAATGCCCAACATGTCAGTCTCTTTTTTTTTTAAGAATGGTCTAGTTTTTTTTTTTTTATTAATCGAAAGTGTGGTTCATTTCTGTGTCTGGAAACGAGCAATCCGCCACCGGGAAAGTACCCCCGTTGAATCGAAAACAGGCGTTCCGAATTTGAAAGAGAATTTATCCTAATTAACCGTGACAGTTTTCGAGGTTGCTTGAACCCAGGGGGTCGGTCGTAACCCATCCGCCCTTTCCATTCTTGCACCCCGACACGATTCGAGCCGCTTGAGCGAAATTGATAATTATTAAAATATGCAGAAATTGAATTTTAATATGCTGCATTAGGTTCACTCAGAGAAATGTCCTCTCGTGGCAAAAGGATGTTTTTTGACGTAAATGGAGTTTCCTCTTAAATTTAAGGTTGAGAGGATTTTCATTTGTCTCAACAGGAATCTTTTTGCAGCAAAAATTTTCCTTATGCTACTAACTTCACCTAAGCTTGCAGCCAAATAATTCTATTTGAGTAAAAAATATATTCACGTCGCGCAAAACAAAACAGGCAAGAGAACGATGCTTTTGTTTCAAGACAACTTTTTCTCTGAGTGTTCATTACATAATGACGAGACGATTGAAAAAGATAGAAAAAAATCGGTTAACCCGTTCAATTTCTGTTGGGAGTTTTGGTAATTTTGCATTTTATTTAAGATTACCTTCAATACTGAGAATATTGATCGATTTTCCTGATCCTTTTTAAAAAATTTTTTTCAATTATATCATTTTCAAATTTTATCAGCTAATAAAAATGTCATCGATCCATGTTTTGCGCAATTGGAAATTTAGCTTGCAAAGTATATTTGTAAGTTGACTTTGCTTGATTGTATCAGCAGGATCATGTTTGGTCGTGAGAATGTGTTGGATGGTATAATTTGTTTACTTTATAAACAAATTATGCAAACAAATGTATTGCTTAGGCAGTTTTTGGCAGAAAGGAATCGTTTTCTTTCTCAGTACTTTCAGATTATCTGAGTGGTAATATTTAGTGATTGAGATTGGTCATTTGATATTACTTGTTTATTTCATAAACAAACTGTATAAACAAATGCATTGTTTGGTCATTTATAGACAGAAAGTGATAGTTTTATTTTCTAATCGTCTTCAAAATACACAGAAGGTGATGTTTATTGACGAAGAATTGTAAATCGATATTATTTGTTTTTGTTAGAAACAATTTTTATAAACAAACGCATAGGTTGAACATTTATAGATAGAAAGTGATCGTTTTTCTTCCTACTCGCCTTGAATTTACAAAAATGGTGATTTTTATTGATGAACAATTGTCACTCGATATTATTTCTTTTATGTTATAATCAAATTTTCTAAACAAATGCATAGTTTTGGCATCTATAGATAGAAAGTGATTGTTTTTCTTTCTAATCGTCTTAAAATTACATTAACAGTGATATTTAGTGACAAAGAATTGCCAATACATATTATTTGTTTATGTCACAAACAAATTTAAGAAGCAAATGCATGGTTTGACCATTTATAGATAGGAAGTGATCGTTTTTCTTTCGAATCGCCTTCAAAGTGTCTTCAAAGTGGAGGAAATAATGAGAAACGATCATTTTCTAATTATAAATGGTCATACTATGCATTTGTTTATTAAAATTGTTTATGACATGAACAAATAATATCGATTGACAAGTCTTCGTCACTAAACATCACCACTTATGGAATTTGAAGATGATTAGAAAAAAAAAGATTACTTTCTGCCTGTAAGTGACGAAACTGTGAATTTTTTTATGAAATTTGTTTATAAAATAAACAAACTATAACATTCAAAAAATTTTCATAATGAAACATGATCCTCTCGATAAAGTCAAGCAATGCCAACTTACGAATATACTTTGCAAGCAAAATTTGCAATATGTTGACATTTATTTAATATAATTTGGTTATAACAATAACATTCGATGTCCTGTACATTATTTATATTCTTTGGATACTTCCACATTCTTTTTCGTCGCGATTTTGAAGCAAGTTCGCCGGCGGCGTCCCGCGACGGCTTACACGTCTATAAATTACTTAATTGAATAGACCATCAATTGATTAATCATCCTTGACTCTGCTTTTGTCTTTGGATAGAGACAAAACTAAATCGCCCGCCTCCAATGAATACACACCTGAATGCGGAAATCGTCAATTAATTAGTTAATTAATTAATTAATTTACAATTGCTTCATTAAGTAATTGTTCAGTCAATCAATCGATTAAACACTTATATTACTCAAATGTATAATAATGAATTGATTAATCATCAATGGAGTAATTAATGAATTACTCGGATGTGCATTTATCTGAACTCCTCGAATCTGCTCTTGTCTTTCGATAAAGACCAAAGTAAATCACCCGCCGACAATGAATATATTCATTGCCAGAATATATTCATTTGTAACAGTATACTGTTACAGACTCTAAAATTGCGCTAAACATGGAGCGACGACATTTTTATTAGCTGATAAAATTTGAAAATGCTATAATTTAAAAAAAAATGATTCGGAAAATCGTTCAATATTCTCTAATGCGGCATATTAAAATTGAATTTCTGAATATTTCAGTAATCATCAATTTCGTTCAAGCGGTTCGAATCTTGTCACGCTCTAACAAGAGGAAGGTCGGATGAGTTACGACTGACCGCCTGGGCTCAAGTATCATCGAAAAACGTCACGCTATAATATCGTGCTGTGCACTTCAAATTCGGAGCGCCTGTTTTCGGTTCAATGCGGGTACTTGTGGATTGCTCGTTTCCAGGCGCATAAATGAAGCACATTTTCGATTAATAAAAAAAAAAAGAAACAAGACCATTCAAAAAAAAGAGACAAGCTTGTTGTGTATTAGCCCTTAAGATTACACGGAGAAAATTTTTAGTTAACCGAGTAGGCTAAATAGCTCGGTTAAAGACATATTATTTAAAAAGAATCAATGAATTGTTGAAAGTAATCATGTGCTTGTTGCTATTCACAACCGAGCTGAAACGCTTAAAGTCAAATGGTAGAAAATAACACAAACAAACTAGTCTCTTTTTACACAATCAATAAGCTTGTTAATTTTTCTCAAGCAAGTTAGTAAAAGTAAATCAAGTTAAATTGACAGATTTTAACCGAGTAGTGACAGATTTTAACCGAGTAGAGATTTTAGCACAATTGCGCATGCGTCGGACCAGCAGCCAGCATTACGACGCTAGTCCTTGGTTGTGGTTTGTGACGCGCCCAAAAAAAGTGGAAATTTTTTAGTGCAAAGAGTGAAAAGTGCACTGGACATATGGCATACGAGGACGTATGCAATTTGCTACGAGAGTGGGGCCTGTCGCAGTACATAGATCACTTTAAAGCATGCATTTTCCCCACATTCTATTTGTTAGACTTCCCATTTGACCGAATTTCTATGCAGCCGAATTATTATTCTACCTAATCTCCGTTGCTCGGCTGCATAGAAATTCGGTCAAATGGGAAGTCTAACAAATAGAATTTGGGGAAAATGCATGCGCTATATATAAATAATGGTAACCGAGTAGCTTTGCTGCCGTAGCAGTATAGGTCGGCTGCACCAGCCAAGTACATTAGTGACAGTAACCGAGTAGCTTTGCTGCCGTAGCAGTATAGGTCGGCTGCAACAACCAAGTACATTGGTTACGGTAACCGAGTAGGTCAGCTATCGCAACAGAATGAGGTTGGCTACTGTAACCAAGTAGGTTGCTAATTTTAAACAAAAAATTTTAGCCAATACAACTTGGTTAGATTTTACAACGAAGTTTGCAGGTGCTATATTAGCAGTCTTACTTGGTTACTTTCAGCAGAATTTTGGTTATTTTCAACAGGTTTATTTTCTCAGTGTATGTGGTTAAAATATTACATCGAACAATTCATCCTTGTAGGATGAATTTTTGCCCAGTGGGCAAAAAATTTGGCGACGTCTTTACGACATCTTTACGACAACTTTACGACATTCTATGTCCATGTCGTTAAGATGTCTCTACGATCTGACGATGTCTTTTGGACATCGTGAAGACATCATAACGACATGCAAATAGGATGTCACAAAGTCTTCGTAAAAATCTCGTAACGATGTCGTCAAATTCTGTGCCCACTGGATTCCTAAAATATTCTAACTTTACTTTAATTTTCTAAAGTCATTGAAGTATTCACAAGTCACAGACACCTTTTGAAAGATTCTGAAACCACTACATTTTTCTGACGTCACTGAAATATCTGGAAATTTTCTGTAGTAACTTACATTTTCTGAAATAAACAAAATTATCTGAAGTGATTCTGAAGCATTGAAATCTTTGAAAGCCGTGAAATCTACTGAAGTTACTGAAGTGTTCAAAATTCACTGAAGTCACTGAAATATCCCGATGTATCTTGAAGTCGTACACCCGATCAATCAAGTTGTCAACATCTCGTATTCAACAAAATATGTCTTTATCACTAGATAAACAGGGTTCGTTTTTTTTTTGTTTTTATTACAGGAAATTTCTAAAAATGTTTGTAGTTCCACCACTGACCATTCGGAAGATACATGACAGAGAAATCTACTCTTTCTGTAAAATTAGCAATTTGATCATTAATTTATGCTTATTCAAGGTGAACTATTGTACTCAAATTCTATTGACTTCACTAGAATTGCCTAGAGTTATCTTGAGTTTTCAGGAATCAACGAAAATTCACTGGAATTCCCTTGAATTGGTTTGAATTCTCTTGAATCCCTCTGAATTCTCTTAAATTCCGTTGAAATCTTTTTAATTTCATAAAATGTCCAGAATTATCTTGAATGCTTTTAATTTATTTTAAATTCATTTGAGTCATTTTGAATTCACTTGACTTTGGATTCACTTGACTTTGGATTCACTTTCAAAGAAATTGTGAAGCTTGAGACAACATTCGAAAACAATTATTCGCATTACATGTAAGTATAAACTGTGAAACTGTCAACTTGCCAGAAAGAGATGATTTCTTTGTCATGTATCTTGCGAACGGTCAGTACTATAGTACTGACTATATGTAAGCCTCTATAGAGCCTTATATGTAAGGCTCTATGTAAGGCTCTCCCATAAAAAGGAAGAAAATTACCCCTACTTCAGCTAATAAGAAAATAAGCTGCTCATTGAATTCAACGATGAAAAATGCATAGAAAAATGCATTATGTATCGCTTTTCATATAAAATCTACTTCCACTTATAGACCGATTTGTGATTTTGGAGCAAGAAATGGAACCCCAATGGGCACAAAATTTGACGACGTCTTTACCACATCGTTACAAGATCTTTACAATGACTTTAAGATATTCTATGTTCATGTCGTTAAGATGTCTTTACGATGTCGAAAAGACATCGTCAGATCGTACGACGTCTTTACGATATCGTAAACGCATCTCAACTACATGGGCATAGGATGTTGTAAAGTTGTCGTTAAGCTGTCGCTGCGATGTCGTAAAGATGTCGCCACATTTTGTGCTCACTGAGATGACGTATAGGCACAAAAAGGAGGTCAGATTTAAATTCAGAACGAAAACCTCTAAAAAACGACACGTTCCATTTCATGGACACATAGATCACATTTTGTTGACCAGTATTATGTAACTAAAATAATAATTAGTCTAACGAATATTTTGTAGTGCAAGTAAATATGAATGTTTGACGTAAATTTACCATGTATTTAGCGAATCGAATAGAAAGGGATTGTCCCAATCGACGATATGTATTTGAAAGGCATCCACGGAAAAAATTAAAGCTACAACTTACAGATGTGAAGGAAGTAATAGCTGCTAATCGAACTGAATGTGAAGACAGGTCAGTAGATAAAATGAGCAACTATAATCTATTCAGAAGGTCTTTAATTTAATTTTTGTAATTTTTAAAATAAAAAAATAACTATTAGTTGTAAAAATTCAATTAATCTCATTCTGTAATTTAAAAAACATGTAACCACTACTGTATTGAGTAGATTCAGTAGAATAAACCTCATACTATTCACAGTAGTAAAACCGCGTGTAGTCAGGCTGACATGCTAACACGGACTCTGGAGAATACGTTTCACGGTAAAAATGAATGAAAATTATTTAGAAGAATTAATAGAATTTAAAAATTTTTTAAAGGAATTCGAAAGAATTCAAAAAATTCAAAATATTTGAAAGAATTTTGAAGAATTCAAGATTAACTTTTTTTTTTAATCAAGAGAATTCAGAAACAAGTGTACACCTGAATTTAGTAGTGGCTAACTCTTTGGAATTTGTATTATTCTTGTAAACCAGAAAAAAATAAAAATGAAAAATGTGTATTTGATCGACTGAAAAGATTTTGTTTAGATAAGCAATTGCAAGTAATTGGAATATTTCGACAGTGATTTCTAAATGAAGAACCTGCACGAAAACGTGTAATAGATACGTGCTTCCCTTTCTTACTTTATTGCGTGATTATTTAATAGTGTACGTTAAACAATAGCATAGGTTTAAGCGAGTACAGAGTTCAATAAGTCGTCATTTCCTTAGCTTTTATATTAAAAATATACATGCAAAAATTTTTGGCTTAAAGCAAAAGGTGGAAGTAAATATAATAATTCATTATTTATAGTAACCGTTCAGAAAAAAATTTAAAGATTTAAATAAATTCCTCTTGGAGAACTGTAAGCTTCTTATTGTAATAAAAAAAAGTTATATTAAAATACGCTTTTGTTGTACATTTCAAGGTGTCTCAACGAATTTAGTATCGTTTGCCGATCGGCGACATATGATGCAAATTCAAGAAGTTGTTCGTTGAGTAGATTTACGAGACGTACACATCCAGATCTATTAGAAGATGATCCTAATTCAGACTACCTAGAAAATACTTGTCTGACTGGTAAGAAAAAATAAATATAGCTGAAATTATATAATTATTAATTATTTTTTGTAGCTTTATTATAATTTAGTTTGTAAAGAAAATATGGGTTTCTGTAAGAAAATATGTGGAC
This sequence comes from Andricus quercusramuli, assembly GCA_932178445.1. Taxonomy (NCBI): domain Eukaryota; kingdom Metazoa; phylum Arthropoda; class Insecta; order Hymenoptera; family Cynipidae; genus Andricus; species Andricus quercusramuli. The sequence goes on from CAKNXH010061244.1 coordinate 176,820, forward strand.
TTTTTGTAGCTGAACGTCGCTGTGACGGTTTGACAGTCTTCATAAAAGAAGAGAAAAAGCGGCTCCGAGGTCCTTTTGAAGTTGACATTTACACAAATTTAACTCTCGACGAATGTCAAGCTCTGTGTCTTAGAGCAGAAAAATATTTTTGTCGTAGTGTAGAATTTGATGAACAAACTCGTCAATGCGCCATTTCCGAGGAGGATTCTGTCTCTCAAAGGGATGACATTGGCGGAAGCACTAGTCCGAGCTATCACTTTTATGACTTAGTGTGTTTAGACAATCGTAAGTCATCTTCAATTTTTTCTTGGTGATGTTAATTTCATTTTAATATAAACTAATGTATATTGAAAACATTATCATTTATTATTCCAAATTTTACAATATATAGAAAGATCTACCAAAATCTTTTGAGTGATTAATGAAAAAATTAAATGTAAAACTTTAGTTTTATTTCCTTTTGAAATTTATATTTTTCCAATACAATATAAATTTGAAGTAAAATTTACTTTTTTAATGAAAGTGCTTTTTCGCTACTTATAGAGTGGCCTCTAAAGTCAGGGATGTGCAAAATTGGTCAAAGTCCGAGAAATCTGAAAAATAATCGAAATGATTGCTGTCCCGAACCTACACGATGTCAGTTTGCACACCTCTAGAATCTATCAGATTTCCGTTCAAAATAATCTCTGCTTTCATTTTCACTGATTAAAAATTAAGAGTTTTTAATTGTGAACCGTTACAATTTTAACGAATTACCACTATAAAACAAATCATTCAATTATTAAGGCCTTCAATTTTAAATAGTTCAATTTTGAAAAACTTCTACTATATCATTTTGAACGCTACAATTTAAAAAAATTAATTTTTATAAGCCTTTTAAGACATTTGATTTGAATCAGTGGACTTTTGAAGGGTTGTATCTTTCAATGTTTAAATTAATTTTTTTCATTATTTTGAACAGACTCAGAATTGTTTATACGTAAAAATTACGGTAGTCAATTATTATTAAATTTTAAATACTACAGTTCCACTTCTAAAACGCTTTGCCGTCCAAATTGTCGAACTTTAAAGCACTCTTAATTTTTAATTGTTTAAGCCTTCAAACAAGTATTTAGATTTTTCTACTTTGAAAATGAACGACTAGAAATTAATACTAAAAATTGACATTTTAAGTGATTGGAAAGGTTTTCCGACTAAATTTTTTTCAAATGAGGTATCAAAAAAAAAATCACAGCCATTTCCCCGTTTTTCCTGGTCTTAAAAAATTTTCGGTCATTTTTCGATCAAGCGGCCACCCTGTTAAAGAATGCAAACAAAAATAGAAAGATAGCAAAATGAATGAAAAGTATTTGAAAATGATTAAAAATAATGAAACCTAGATCCGTCCATAGCACGAGGTTCCGAATATCCTGACAATAGTGCGTCGTCGCACCTGTTCACTGATGGACGTCGCCCGGACACGGCCTTTCAGAGATACCGGAACTCCCGACTAAGCGGAGAATTTCACTCAGAGATCACCGGAAGAAGCCTGAGCGAGTGTTTGGAAGAGTGCCTGAGACAAACGAGCTTCCAATGTCGAAGCGCCGTTTATTCTGAGCATTTTCACACTTGTCGCCTCAGCAGGTTCAACCAGCGTGACGGACATAGAATTATCTACGACGCCGATTATGATTACTATGAAAATCTCATGCGTGAGTATTTTTAATGCAATTTTAGAAATTAGTGACACAATTAGCTCTTGACTGCTGCCAACACCGGAGATGCTTGTTACACTGAATGGAGCTATTTATAAAAAAGTCGTACCTATTGGTCATTCCTGTATCACTTTCTCATGATTATAATACGTATTTAATCAAATGGTTTTTCATTTATTGTATCAAATACAATCTATTGCTCTACATTTTAAATATGGGGCATTCCATTTCATATGAGAGTAGGTGAAAGTGGGGTTCGGTGTCAGTGCGGGGCATTGCGACTCTTGTAAATAATGCTCGTGTTTGTTCATTTTCATATTAATTTTTTTACGTAACAAAGCTTTCTTTGGTACTCAAGAAAGCTATTTTATGTAAAAAAACTAATATAAAACTCAAGAAACGCGAGCATTATTAGCAAGAGTCACCGTGCCCCACACTGGCACCATGCCCCACTTTCTCCTACTGCTCAAAACAAATTTTTTTCGATTTTCTTCAAACTGTTGTAAATTGTAGTACTATTAAGGGCATATGTTAGTCTTTTATGTAAAAACTTTTTGAAATGGTTCAAAGTATATAAGGGCACGTCTCCCGTCTGGCCATTTTAGTTTTTATTTTGTTTAAAAAATGCAAATTCATTCATTCTATTCTAATTCGGGATGACTAGACAAAGCCTTAAAATTAGATAAATTACACTATTTCAACAAAATTAAAACTCAAATTGGCCTTCATTATTAGCCTTTATACAGGGTGTCCACGCCAGGGCTTACCAAAAAGTATGCAACCCGCTGTACACTGTCATAAAAATAGCATTGGTGTGTAAGACGGGTTGCATAATTTTCGGTAAGCCCTGGCGTGGACACCCTGTATGTACTGAAACATTTCCCAACATTTCAACACAATATTTACATTTTCAAATTACAAAGCCGCCGAATATAAATCTTATAATTGTTCACGTAGCACTCTGGTACATACCCTTATACCCTACTGTAGATGCAAAACCATAAGCCCCCATATTGCATGGTTACCGAAATACGTTGTAGTTGGTACAATAAGGTGTGCATACCATTCTTCAATCCAATATTATTGTGTCAAAACCAAACCAAATAAAGTTTATAACTAACTAATTCGAAAGGAAATTTGTCGAATTTCACGACGCTGGTAACCATGTATCAAAAGTATATGTCCTTTCTATAGTTTTTTTTTAAATATTTAAATTCAAAATATCTCAAAACACGTACCCTCAGATTTTGATAAAATGCATAATCATAAAAAGCTTAGAATTTGCATTTTATAAAGATGAATGAATATAATGGACATTTCAGGAAATTCTGTGATATTAATTGGAGTAAATATATAATTGCAAAACTATAGGACCTATACAGGGTGTCCATGTATTCGAAATACATATTTGTATTTTCTGATTCCTTGTGAAAAACTGAATAGAAAATAATCAATAAAAAAATTTGATTGAATGCATAATTGCCGGGTAATTAGCAATTAAAGATTAACCAATCAGAAAAATGCGTTAGCTAGCCGACAGTCCATGTGCCATCGCTAAGAGTGTGTGAGAATACAAGTTCAGAACGTATAATTTCCGGTTTGATTATTTTTATAGGAGGTTTTGACTCTTTGGTGCAACTTCACACTTAAACGAGATTTGAAAATTAAATAGTATCTTTTTCGTGGCAACCAAATTAGAAAACATTGCTTGGCGATTAAATTAAAATGCACGCGTTGCTTGAAATCTGTAGAATCCTCCTGAATTCTGAGCATTTCGCAGAATTCCTTCTAGTTCTGTAGAAATAATTACTTTAACATTTTTGAATTACCCTGAACACTTTTGAATAGATTGAATTATTTGGAATTTCAAGACTTTTAAATAAGAAGTGTATAAACTGTCACTACGGGTAAAAAAAATGGTCGGTACCGGTTTTTGAACCGTAAATGAAATTCAAGGAATTCAAGGAATTTACGGAATTCAAGGAATTTATGGAATTTAATACATTTATGGAACTTAAAGAATTCATTGAACTCAAGGAGTTCATGGAATTCAAAGAATTGACGGAATTCATGGAATTAACGGAGTTGACGGAATTCAGGGAATTCACGGAATTCTCGGAATTCACGAAATTCAAAGAATTCGTGGAATTCACGAAATTCAGAGAATTCGTGGAATTCATGAAATTCGCGGAATACATGGAATTTGTAGAATTCACGGAATTCATGGAATTCACAGAATTCACGAAATTCATGGAATTCATGGAATTCACAGAAATCACGAAATTCATGGAATTCACAGAATTCACGAAATTCATGGAATTCAAGAAATTGATGCAATTCAAGAAATTGATGCAATTCACGGAATTCTAAGATTTCTTGGAATTCACGAAATTTGAATAACTTGTGAGATTCACACTGTCGGCACCTTTACAAAAAATTACCAGTACCGACAAATTTTTTTACCGTTTTTTGAACCCTATATAAAATTCAAGCAATTCACCGAATGCACGGAATTCAAGAAATTCACAGAATTAAGCGAATTCAAGGAATTAACGAAATTTAAGGAATTCACGAAATTCACCTCTTCCAACAGCTCGAGGCGGCTGGATGGTGGCCCTGTGACTGGACACAGAATTAATGATAGTCAAAACCCTACCCCTTTCCGACATCTTTTGGAGGCGCAAGGCACCCCTCTGACTAGTCACAGAAATAATGTTGGTCAGAGCCCTATCCCTGCATCTCTCTGATTCGTATTCTGTGATCAATCACAGAAATAAGTTCAGTTTTACCCCTAACCTTTTCTATGTTGAAGCAGTTTAAGCTCTATCGACAATTTTTTTACAGGTACCGACAACTTTTTTTTACCGGCACCGGTTTTGCATACACAACCTTTTGAATACTGTTAATTCCTCCGAATTCTCCGGAATTTTCCGAAGTTTGATACAATCATTGCCGTGTTTCTAATTCTTTCACACACGGAAAAAAGTGGATCGTTAGAAGAACTGTCGAAACCACTAGTTCTAACTATTTTAAATTGAACCGCAGCTTTTCGTCGTGAATTTTGTTGAAATTACTATTTTTTGTTCAGGTATGTTAAACTGACTCTTTAAAAGAGTAGGATGAACCATTTCAAATAGTAGGATGCACTGCACCACTTGGTAACCATCAATACTCGGCGAGAAGAAGTTACTATTTCGTGTAGTAAGCTTTCCTTCTGTGAAGAGTAACTTTGCCGATTTCGCATCGTAACGCGTTTGTGTATATGTATATATGCACTGCACGCATTCTATACAAAACAAAAATGATGTAAAATATCGATCGATTTGAGGAGGAAAAAAATTATGTTATATATGATTACTGCACGTAATTTACGATTATTCTTACACAGTCGCACGCATAGAGTCTTACACATATGATCGTACGCTAAAACGCTTTGAAAAATCGCCCCCGCTGGGGAATCGAACCCTACCTGCCTACCTAAAACCTGTCCTAAAACCTAAATATAGCGCACACCTTAGTCAAGTGAGCTACGGAACCGCTTAGATTTTTCTGACGTCTCGATCAAGCGGTTTCTCTGAGAAAAACGCGGCCAGCTAAGAAAATAAATGTCTACTTACAATTTTTTAAATTAATCTCTTACAGGTGATATCTAATAAATTGTAACGAGCTAGGTAAAAATATTTTGCTCAAAAGTATCAACTCACACAGTAAATATATTATTAGTAATTTATATGTATTATTAAAAAATGATTAAAATTAAAATTTTTAAAAACTACATATTTTGTATTTTTGTAAATCAAGACTTGAAAAAATGATTTCGAATGAAATCTTTGGAATTTTTAATTTTGCTTCATTATCATCTGCCTTCATTTGAAACCTAACATTAATTTACATAACTGAAATGTGTATGAATAAAAAAATAGTTTAAACATTGTGATAATATATCAAATGCAAAATTGAAATCACTATTTTAAGATGAAACAAACATTGAATAGTGATTCAAATTTAAATTTTTTGCAAAAATAAAATTTTTCTCATGAGATATGGGGATGCTGAATTAGAATAAAAACTGTTTAATACAAAAAAAAAAAAAAAAAAACGCTTTCGAGAAACGAATATTAAAGATCGCGATATCACAGTAAAATTGCAGATTTTATTTTTGTTAAAAATCTTAAGAAAATGAGAAAACAAAATTTTCAATAAATGATATTGATTTCTACAAACATCAATGTGAAAAGGTTGAAAAAATTATTACTGCTTTAAATATGGAAATTAATTTGAACTAAAATTGTATTACAAATTATTTTTTGATGACACATGCATGATTTCAGCCCTTTTCAACGCCTATGAAGCGGGGCTAAAGCTCTACTTTTTACTCCCTAGAGACCATATATACCTGTAAAATTACCATAAATTACCGGAATTTTTCATAAATTTCTGGAAATTTATGGAAATTTAAAAAAATGAACGTTGGGTAAGTGACCATATTCACCTGTAAAATTACCATGAATGACCGACATTTTTCATAAATTTCCGGAAATTTATGGAAATTTTTAAAAATGAATTTTGGGTATTCCATGGTAAGTTGCCATATTTACCTGTAAAATTACCATAAATTACCAAAATTTGCCATAAATTTCCGGAAGTTTATGGAACATTTTCATAAATTTCCGGAAATTCATGGAAATTTTTGAAAATGAATTTTGGGTAAGTTAACATATTCACCTGTAAAATTACCACAAATTACCGAAATTTTCCATAAATTTCCGGTGATTTATAGAAATTTAAAAAAATGAACTTTGGATAATCTATGATAAGTTACCATGAATCACCTCTAAAATTACCACAGATTAGTTTAACATTAATTTCATGCTTCATTATACAAAATCTAATATGGACTGAAATCATGACTGTATTTCGAGAAATGTCTGAAATCATCCATTTGTTATGAAATAGTATATTATGCACCTAGGGGGAGAAGAGGTGCTTTTTGGACGAGTGTATTTTTTCAGTACAAGTCGTAGGCGAGCGCGTAGCGCTTATGCGCCAAGGGGGAGAGGCACTTTTTCTCCCCCTAGGTGCATAATATACTATTTAGTTATTGATTCAAAAAATTATATGTCGAAAGCAATGCATTATTCTACTAAAAAAAATTCTTCCAAATAATATAATATTCGAACCTGGGTGGCTAAATCAAGTACGATCTCAATCATTTTTATTGTTATAAGGAATTGAAAATATCATAAGCAAAAAATTCCGTAGCAGAAGTAATGTAAAAAAAAGTATTTTTTTATATATAATTTTTCATAATATTTTTATATTCTGAAAATTTGGTACAAAACAAAAAAACTGTATCAAAGTATAGAGTTATGCACTATGTTTATTTATATTAATTATCTCAACTAATATTATAAAAAAGGAGAAACCATTATAAAATAGTTTCTGACAATTTATTTCCTTTTGTAAAATGTCAGTATGGGTGGTCTGTCTTATAGATTGAGAAGCGAAAATCTGTTGTTTTACTGATAAGCAAGTTATAAGTCGTCCTTCTTTTTTAATTTCAAGCGGACCGCCTAAAAAATTTTTCGGAAAGGGCCTACACGTTTTTAGTTATGCCACTGAAGTTACTCACAATTTCAAATAGCAGGGCTAACAATCTCGCGCAGTGCTTATTGCAATGCGAAAAAGGAGATCGAACTCACTTGTAAAAGTCAAACTCACAATGCTTTGCTTACTATGTGAACTAGTTATTCATACAGTTCACATGTTCAACTGTACTATTCCAAATAGTTATTGAAGCTACTTGTTCTTAGTAATCTTTCTTTTTACAATTTGAAGTAGTAATGCTGACTTTAGGTTTTGTATATTTTGAGATTACAATCTCATTCAGTATAAAAAACTATTTGAATTGTTTCTTGTACAATGTGAACAAGTAAACTTGAAGTTAACAATATATGAAAGTGAATCTAACTATCTACTTTTTTCCGTGCATTTAGTCTAGTTAGTCGACTGCTAAGCTAGAAGTGAATGAAGATGTGCTTGTGAATTAAATTCCGCAGAATTCTCACGGATTTTGTAGAATTCACTTCAAAATTTGTTTTTCATTAATTGAAAGACTTTCTAATACTATTCAACCTATGAGAATACAGATTAACTTATTTGAATTTTAAAGATTCTTGAATTATCCAAATTCCTCTGAATTCGCTGAATTCTACTCAATCCATCGCAACTTTCGTAATTCTTACCTAATAATTCAAGTTAAGACGACGGCCTAGCTACCAGTGAATGAAGTTGTACTCGTCTTTTGAATTTTGCAAGGATGTCACGAATTCTGTAGAATACCTTCCAACACTTCAGAATTAATTTAAAGAATTTTAAATACTTTTCTCACTATGAAAATATGCAATCAACAGTTTAAAATATGTAGAAAGACTCATAAATCCTATAAATCCTCCAGATTTTTTCTGAATTCTAATAAAATCATAGCACTTTTCCTGACTATTTCCCAATTAGTCAAGTTAGGGAGTCGGCGTAGGTAGGACTGAAGGAAGATGTACCCTTTATTTGAATTACACACGATTCTATGAAATTCTGTAGAAATACATTCAATACTTTTGAATTATTCAAAACATTTTTAAATACTTTTTAAGCTACGATAATACACATTGAATTATTTTTAATTGAAGGGCTCCCAAATTCTACAAATTCCCCTGAATTCTTCAGGATTCTACTAAAACCATAGCACTATTCCTAATTCTTTCCAAATTAGTCAAAGTTATTTCGACGGCTTACCTACCGCTGAATGAAGATGTAATCGTTACTTGAATTTTGTGGAATTTCCTCGAATTGCATTGAATTCCCCTCCAAAGTTCTGCATTCACTTGAAGAATTTTTTAAAACTTTGAAGCAATGACAACAAACATTGAATTCTTTGGAATTTAAAAACATTAAGTCTTGCTTTTTATAACAGAAAGTAAGGAACTAACTTTGATGGACATTTTCAATCGTCTTTTCACCAAATTTTTGCAGTAGTTTTTCGACTAGAGATTCCAAACAAGCGTGTTCTTTTTTGAAGGAAAAAGTTTACGACTTTTCAGAAAAGTGTAGAATGGTTAGAATATACTATCTTGCATTTTATAAGCGAAAGTAAGGAACTTCTTTTGACAGATATTATCAATCATCTTTTTGTCGAGTTTCTTCAGTAGTTTTTTATATGCAGAGTCCAATCAAGGGAGCCTGGTATTGACGGGAGGCACTTACGAGCTTAAAAAAATGGGTTAATATTTAAAATCTATAATATTGCTTCATGTAACCGAAAATCTTCGTTTTTGTAACTAAAAGACTTTTTTAACCTTCTTTTTCGAAAGTTTTTTCGGTAGTTTCTAAAAGAGGAATCAAAACAAGGTAGTTTGTTTTCGACGGGGATTCTAACGAGCTTCTAAATAATTATGAAATATTGGAATGTTATGAAACTTCCTATGATTTGCCGAAATACTGAACTACATATGGTCACCTGCTTAGAACGTCAGCTTTTTAAGCTTTTTAAAATAGTTTTTCACCTGGTGAGGAATTACGTACTAAAAAAAAAAAAAAAAAAAAAAAAAAAAAAAAAATTGATTAGCATTTCGAACTCGAAAGATCATTGCCTCACTACCCGATTCGGGTAGTGTTTCTAGGTGGATAAATACTACCAGTGTGGGTCCACCACACCCACGACGGGTCAACAACACGCAGTATTCCCGAACGGTCACCCATCCAAGTACTAACCGCGCCCAACACTGCTTAACTTCAGTGATCTAACGGGAACTGGTGTTTTCAGCGTGGTATCGCCGTTGACGAAATTTCGTATTAAGTCTTATAAATTCTTAAACATTCATAAACAGCTCGAAACAGAAAAAAATTTACAACAGACACACGCATCAAGGTAAGAGGGTGTGTCGATGTTTCTTCAAAAGATTTCAAACCAATTGAAACCACCCCTATTTTACAACGGAGGCAGGTAATTTTTCGAATTAGGGTAATTCTAATGAATTCTCGTTAAATTAAGGGGTGAGATGGCGGGTTTTCACATTCGATAGAGGGTTGACATTTTTGCCTAACGAGTTTTCGAATTAGTGTAATTGTATTGAGTTTTCGAAAATTAAGGGATGATTTGACGTGAGTTCCCCATCAAATATGGTGATGAAATGTTTTTTCTGCTCTTTTGGCATTAACTGCCACCAGTATCACCGGAAACGTGGCGAGTTTTTGAGAAAGAGTCAGTGTATTGAATTTTTGAAAATTAAGGGATGATTTGGCGTGGGTTCCACATCACATATCAAAATGAAAATTTTTTCTGCTCTTTTGGTATCAATTGCTACCAGTATCACTGAAAATCTGATGAGTTTTTGCATTAGAGTCATTGTATTGAATTTTTGAAAATTAAGGGATGATTTGATGTGCGTTCCACATCACATACCGGATTGAAATTTTTTTCTGCTCTATTGGCATCAATTGCTACTAGTATCACCGGAAACCTGACAAGTTTTCGAATAAGAGTAATTGTATTGAATTTTCTAGAATTAAGAGATGATTTGTCGTGGGTTCAACATCACATATGGGGATGACATTTTTTTCTGCGTTTTTGGTATCAATTGCTACCAGTATCCCTGAAAATCTGACGAGTTTTTGCATTGAAGTCATTGTATTGAATTTTTGAAAATTAAGGGAGGATTTGGCGTGGGTTCCACATCACATATCGGGATGAAATTTTTTTCTGCTCTTTTGGTATCAATTGCTACCAGTATCACTGAAAATCTGATGAGTTTTTGCATTGGAGTCATTGTATTGAATTTTTGAAAATTAAGGGATGATTTGGCGTGGGTTCCACATCACATATGGGGATGACATTTTTTTCTGCGTTTTTGGTATCAATTGCTACCAGTATCCCTGAAAATCTGACGAGTTTTTGCATTGAAGTCACTGTATTGAATTTTTGAAAATTAAGGGGGAGCACTCTCAGAAGTCAGTCGGTTATTTGAAAACAGAGAAGGAACTGAATACAGAATATAAAGTTTTAAAATTTTCATTATTTTTCTATAAACTCTTTTTATGTGTGCAGTTTTATTCAGTAAAAGATTTTATACCCGCGTAACCAAAGTGAATCTTGGAAAACGGCAAGAAATGGAAGACTCTACAACCTGTTTTAAAAAAGATGAGTTTTCTATTATATACCAAATTATAGTAATTTTTGCTAAAATACATTTTTTTTCCCCCCATGTTTGGTTAGGTTGAGGGGGGGGGGGTATCTTCAAATAATTTAACTTCTCATTGTCGGCTTTAAAGAACTCTAGTACTGCTTATTTAAAAATAGGGAAAGAATTTTTAAAAGAAAATTTTCAAAAGATTTTAAAAGAAGTTTTAAAATTTTCATTATTTTTCTATGAACTCTTTTTATGTGTGCAGATTTATTCAATAAAAGATTTTAAAACCGCGTAACTAAAGTGAAACT
>CAKNXH010061244.1:209405-249013 GCA_932178445.1 Andricus quercusramuli
AGGGGGGGGGGGGGCGACCACCCCTACATATTTTTGAAAATGTGCTGAAAATTGCTAAATTTACAGGAAAAAATTTGAAAAAAATATATTTTGCACTTGAGACCAAAATAAAGTTGACGTGTTTCGCAAAAACAAATTGGTCAAAAAAATTAATGGGGATAGCTACCCCAAAATACTTTTTATTTTATGTGTATGATAATATATACTTTTCATACACAAAAAAAATTGGAAAATTATTTCTATAACGAAGGAAGTGAAATAGAGTCCATCCAACATGAATAAAAAAATTACGCGTGGGTAAACCACCCCTACATGTTTTTAAAAATGTGCTGAAAATTGCTTAATTCGTAGGAGAAAAATTTGAAAAATATATATTTCGCACTTGACATGAAAATAAAAATCACTTGTTTCCCAAAAAAAAAATTTCTAATCAATGGGGGTAGCTACCCCTAAAAACTTTGTATTTTGTGTATATGATAATATATACTTTCAATACACAAAAAAATTGGGAAATTAGTTTTAATGAAGGAAGTGAAATAGAGCCCATCCAACATGAATAAGAAATTACGCGGGGGTAAACCACCCCCCAATTATGTAGAAATTACAAAATAAGACTTGCATCTAGCAAGAAAAAACCGAAGAAAATACCTGTTGCACACAGTATATCGAAGATTTATTGTTCAAACTTTGAACAATAATGATATTCGTCAAAAAAGCGTATATTACAATGTGTATGGAAAGTATATATTATCATAGACACCAACTAAAAAGTGGTTAGGAGTAGCTACCCCCATTAATTTTTTTATTTATTTTGGCGAAACACGTCAACTTTCTTTTGGTCCACAGTGCAAAATATATATATTTTTTAATTTTCTCCTATGAATTTAGCAATTTTCAGCAAATTTATAAATATTAAGGGGTGGTTTACCCCTGCCTACTTTTTGTATTCATGTTGAATTGACTCTATTTTACTTCCTTTGTTATAAAAATAATTTCCCAATTCCTCTTGCGTATGGAAAGTATATATTATCATAGACACAAAATAAGAAGTGTTTGGGGGTAGCTACCCCCATTTATTTATTGAAATTTTTTTTCTGAAATACGTCAACTTTATTTTTGTCTCAAGTGCAAAATATATTTTTTCTAAATTTTTGCCTGTGAATTTAGCAATTTTCAGCTCAACTTTAAAAATATGTAGGGTTGGTTCACCCCCGCGTAATTTTTTTATTCATTTTGGATGGACTATATTTCACTTCCTTCGTTATAAAAATAATTTCCCAATTTTTTTTGCGTATGAAAAGTATATATTATCATAGAAATAAAATAAAAAGTGTTTTGGGGTAGCTACCCTCATTAATTTTTTTACCAATTTTTTTTTGTGAAACACGTCAACTTTATTTTTGTCCCAAGTGCAAAATATATTTTTTTCAAATTTTTTCCTGTGAATTTAGCAATTTTCAGCACAACTTCAAAACTATGTAGGGGTGGTTCACCCCCTTAATTTAATTTTTTTTTTTGAGAAAATTACGTTAGTCATCTTTCATCATGAGGAAACTTTCCCAGTAGGTTTGGTCGAAATCAATTTTGTTTTTCTACACAAAACTATACAATCGACACTTGCGACCCCTATCTTTGAGGGGTTGTTTCACCCCCTTAAAGTGTTTTTCCGCAGATAAAAAAAAATACGTGTCACTTAGTTTTTCGAGTACTACAACATATATCAGGGAGAATCAAATCGGCGAGGGACACTTGGAGTACCTTCCTTGTTAGAGTGAATACATATATTACATTTTTAAACATTATATTACAAATAAAATTTCTAACGCTACGGAGTTTCGAACCTACACCTATACCTGAATGTATCGCCTAGCAGTCGGGGGTCTTACCCATTACTCTATACCTGAAGCATTGAAAGTCAATGAAAAAACCATCCTCATAAGCTACAGCTCAAAGCAGTTAAAAAAACAATTTGTTAACTCTTTTTTCTCATTAATGTTTGTGTTATTATGCAGCATCATGTAGAAGTAAAATAAATTAACTGTGACGGGAATATAAATTATATGATTTTTAAATAAATAATTCAAATCGATTACAATGTTTAGGGTTTCGTAGCCCCGGGCTGAAACCCTTAAATTTTTGTTCAACAAATTTTTTCCAACCATTTTTTCCAAAATTTTTGTTTAATTTTTTCAACAATTTTTCTCACAGCAATTTTTTTCTAAAATATTTGTTTTCAAAAATTTCTTATCAAAATTTTTTTCTCAACAATTTTGTCCAAAAATTTTATTAAAATTTTGGCTTAACTTAATCATCTCAGGGTACCATCTCAGGGTACCATCGTACCTGACTTGGCCTAGCGAACCTTTTCTATTGTCCGGTGCTCCGCCTCGAGCGAGGTCGAACTAGAAACTCGACGAAGCGCTGTGGTGCTCAACCGGAGGCTACTGTGTATGTACGCGCGATGGTACCTTTAAAATTTAAATGGCTCTGTTCCCACCTCTATTTCCACCGATGGCTACTGACTGTGTACGTTACGGTGGTATGCAACGTACGTAACGTTAAATTTTACAATTTACAATAAATAAATGAATAATCAAATAAATAATTAAATGAATTATCAAATAAATATATAATTGAATAAATAATTGAATGAATAATTAAATAAATAATTGAATAAATAATTGATTAAATAATTGAATGAATAAATGAATAATTAATTGATTGAATAACTAAATCTAAAATCGGGGGGACCTGGAAAAATAGTGGAAATCGACGAAAATGCCTTCGGTAAACGAAAATATAACCACGGGAGAAAAAGGAAAACCACGTGGGTGGTGGGAGGTGTCGACAGGGAATCGAAAAAATGTTTTTTTAAAGTAGTGAGCAATCAGGACGCTAAAACGTTGCATGGCATAATAAAAGAAAATGTTTTACCTGGCACTTATGTTATAACGGACTGTTGGAAAAGGTATTGTGGAATAGATCGTATACATTATATACATTCAACGGTAAACCATTCAACAAATTTTATAAATCCGTCAGATCGCAATATCCACACGCAAGGGATAGAATCTCAGTGGTCTAAAGTGAAGCGTGATATGCGAAGGCGGATTGGTAGAATGGCAGTTTCTAGAACTGACGATTATTTAATAGAGTATATTTGGAGGAGCATGCATGGTTCAGTTGAAGAACTCTTCATAGATATTACTAAAGCACTTTTCAATTTTTACCCACATTGAATGTTGCATGTAAGGTGAATTTTGCGTGATGAATGACTTAATTAATAAATAAAATAAAATAAAATAAAATGATAAAAATAAGAAAAAACAACGCATGCTTCATTGACAAGTGGACTAGGCCTACTGGGGATCACCACGTAAAAAAAACGGGCCTCAGTCTCGACCTCCATGATGGTGTGGAACAGAGCCATCTAAATTTTAAAGGTACCATCATTTATTTATTAATTCAATTATTTATTTAATTATTTATTTAATTATTTATTCATTCAATTATTTATTTATCTATTTAATTATTCATTTATTCATTTAATTATTCATTTATTTATTCAATTATTTATTTATCTATTCAATTGATTATTCAATAATTTAATTATTCATTTATTCATTCAATTACTTATTCAATTATTTATTCAATTATTTATTCAATTATTTATATAATTCTTTATTCAATTATTTATTTAATTATTTATTCAATCAGTTAATAATTTATTTATCTATTTAATTATTCATTTATTCATTCAATTATTTATTCAATTATTTATTTGATTATTTATTCAATTATTTATTCAATTATTTATTTATTTAAATATTTATTTAATTATTTATCAATTCAATTATTGCTTTATTTTGATATAAGGTGTGGGATTAGAGGAACATACACACTTGAATTTCCATGTATCCTTGTTTATTTAGTTTCACTTTTAATCGTCGCTCTCTCTAAATCAACTCTGATCTGTCCTCTCCTGAAGGTAAAGATGTACTGCCTCGAGACAGGTGCCTAATTGCCGGTGGTCGCATTGACGATGTTACTCCGCAGTCAATCGCCGCGCATCCCTTGGCCGTGCGACGGTCCAAGGTGGTGTCTCTAATCTTCTAACGTTTGCTGACGGCAGCATCCGTTCTCACGCTAGCTGCGAGCGGATTGAGCCAAATATGATTTACAAAACATCATTTTTATGTGATTCTATACAATAGGTTTCACTGTGTGGTGTGTTATGAGTGTGGATGTGTTTTTCTTACAATTTGCATCTTCCCGTAATTCTATACAATCTAAAGGTGGAGTTTTTAGGGTCTAGTGGCTTTTTAAGTTCTAAAGATTCCCGCGATGTTATTGTAGGATGAGTGTAGAATCTTTCGCGAAGCGTGTGCACGAAGTAATGTTATGTAATGTTGTATAGTCTACATTTACAAAATTAATTGATTATCTATATGTACATACGAATGCGATGTTTTCATTGTAATCAATCGATTTTTTTTACACAATAGATTCACAATATGGTTTCTTCGATTGAGATCTTCTACTTTCGTTGGGTGTAATTTGATGACATTGCGTTTGAGATTGAGCTGAAGAAGTTTGCATTGTTATTATCTCAGTGCAGTGCTCGCATTTTGATTTCGGTCATTATCTGTAAGATTTTTATTATCGTGTGGAGACTTAATTTCCTCCATTTCGATTGATTCCTCACTTTTTATGTTAGGCTGTGCATCCCTATTAAAATTTGTTGAACAAAACGTTGACGTTTGCCTGGAACAGAATAAACAGAACATCCTACCAAGCGCACAACGAAGCGCTATAAACCATAATATAGTGCCTAACAATGTTAACGCTCCCGTATAAGTAATGCCTGTTTCGATACGGTTGATCCGATTTTTCACTCCGCGTACTTTCCCTATTTCCTCGGATTTTTCAACTAACTCGTGAAGGCGTAAACCCTGATTTGTCAGATCTGTATTTAACGTAAGGCTGTCATCTTTAAAATCTGTTTTTGACTTAAACTCCGAAATAATTTCTGAAAAATTGACATTTTCTTCTTCTTGTTTAATATGCGTCAATATTTCGGTTATGTTTAATGCTACAATGGTTGTTCGTCCGTACATGTAATATGCGCTACTTCTTCTATTGGTACTGAAAATATCCAGCTATTCTTTGTTTGTAATTTTTGCCAATAAGGGTGTTTAAGTTGTTTAAGCCTACCCGGTAAGAAGCCTTGCATTAAAAAGTATTAGAAATTTTGAATCCCTAAGAATGCCTTTTCTGTCCTTCGTTTTTGAATCCTCATCAGGCGGCGAAAATAATAAGATTCCAATCCCTTTCAAAGCCGATTGGAGCTGCCAAACGTAACCTCAAATAAACTAAAAACACAATTTTCATTTGAAGCATTAGAAAGCGCTCCAAAAGCAAGAAATTTGAGAAATCTATTAGGGTTATTCACAAGAGTACATCTCTTTATCGTAAAATATTGGCTTTGTTCAAATATTACCAATTACAAAAATATAAAATGATGATAAAAAATGTAAAAAAAATTATTTTTCACCATAGCCATCTGTGTGGAAATTAATCTTGACATCGTAAAATGACCGATGCTATGTTTTAAAAAGCTTTTGACCTCATTATTATTCGAAAAACAGAAAATTCGAAAAAAAGATTGAAATTTTTATACTTCTTGGTTGCTTCGCGGTATCCAAAGTTATTCAGAAAAATATCATCGCCGCTTGGTACAGAAAGGGTTTCAATTTAAGAGATAACTTCTACTGTTGTGGAGATTCAAAACGGGAGGACAGAAAGGGGATCCAGAAGTATTCAATAATTGTTATGTTACCACTGGGTACATGAAATTTTCCAATACTTTTTAATGCAAGCCTTCTTACCGGGTAATATCACAGTTTTTAAAGTTTGAAAAATTGGGTGTGGTAATTAGACTTATTTCACATTTGTTTGATGTCCCTACATTGTGTAAAGGGTGTACGTTTTCACAAATATATTTGTTGTGTAGTGTTTTACATAATGCTAGATCTTGGCAATTAAAATTGAAATACAGGGATCGATCCTTTTGAATTGCTGCATATTCAGAATCTGGTACAATATAGGCATGCGTTTCTGTATCTGAAGGAGTTGATAATTGTTTAATTGGGAGTGGAGTGCTTTTGAACAAGTCGTATGTTTCGAGATTCAGGAGCGGAAATTTTAAAATAAGAATAATCTTGTAGTTTTTATAGTAAATGGAAAGCTCTGAGAGTTTCACTAGGTCGTACATTGCATGGATTTGAAGAGGAATTGGAATTTCTAGGTTGGGTGGTACTTTTTGAACTTTTTCTATGCATTGCATAATTTGTGTAGCTGATAAAAGTTTAGGGTGTACTTCGCCTTGCCGAGAGAATAAGATTGCATCTAGAAGCATTGTGGTATCAAGTTCAAATTCTGATATTTGGTTATTCAATGCCGCTAGATGAGAAGCTAATTCTTGATTTAACTGAACAATCCGAATTTCATTATTTATTTTTGTATTCTGTTTGTCTGCTTTTTGAGCCAGTTCTGAAATTAGTTTAGTAACAGAGTTCCATTTTTCGTTGTTTCGATTAAATTCTGATTGAACTATATGAGTAAAATTCGCCAAAGTTTCCGCAAGTGCTGCAGTATTGTTTGACAATTGTTCAATTTTGTTTTCGTAGTAGGCAGAATCATTTTCATCTAGATTCCCGAATAGTATTTTGACTACAGAACCTACAAATCCGAAGGGTGCACGTTTGAATCGAGATTCACCATTCAATAGTTCGTTGAGTTGTCCTTTCCCTTGAATTAGTGCCGTAATGTGTGCTCTAGTTGCCTCGATGTCGTCGATGGATGTACATGCTGATCCTAGTTGGTGGCAATAGTCTGTTAGCTGGTTGAAATTGGAGAAAAGCACCTTTTGTTGTTGCAACCAAAATCGGAGATCAATGTAGGAAATCGTCTTCCACATCATATTATAAGCTTTTACTTCGCTTATTCGTTCCCAAAATAGTTCTGGACTCTCATGTATTTCCGTAACACTATATGGAGGTCCGTTTGTGAAAACTCCGTCGTTTAATTCGAATCCTCGGATTCTGTAAGATAATATATTTTTAGTTTGTCTGTGTGTATCGCTTCTATTCCTAAGTTCTTTTGTATTACGACGTTGTTTTTTTCTTTAACTGCAATTATGTTAAAGAGACCGATGTGATCGTCGTCATGTTTACTACTTTTATGTTCATTCTGTATGAGAACCCATTGGCCTCCTTTAAAATTTCGTTTCCGAAGTCTCGTATCATAATTGCGCTTGGTAGCGTTTTTTGCTTTATTTTGGTTTAACGCTGCTAAAATCCTATTATCTAAGAGCTGCTTACATAGTTCTTCCGTATAATCGATATATGTCGCAATGTTATGCCTGCTGATCATACCTGATGGTAGGCGTGCTGTTTTACCGAATAAAAGTTCGTGCGGAGAGAATTTTGTTGCTTCGTGTACACTCGTGTTGTAAGCAAACATTGCTATGGGTAGGATTTTATCCCAGTTTTTAATTTTTCCTGATGTGTTCAATTTAATGTAGTCTGTTAGGACATGATGACTACGTTCAAGTGCTCCATTTGATTGAGGGTGGTAAGTAGTAGCAAATATTTGTTTAATTTTAAAGAGTTTTGAAAATTCTGCCAATACGGAGCTAGTAAAATTTGTACCTTGGTCTGAAAGAAAAACGCGTGGCGTACCGAACTTGCAAATGAGATGAACAGCGATCGCTCTCACTACTCTTCTCGCTGTAACGTCTACTAATGGTATTGAGATACAATATCTTGAGAAATTATCCTGCAGTGTAAGGATGTATTTGTTGCCTTTTCAAGAAGTTGGCAATGGCCCGTAAATGCCCATTGCTACTTTATCAAATCAAACATTGATTTCCGCTCCTGTATCCAGAAGCACTTCATACTCATTATTTTTTAGACCTGTAGTTGTAAGAAGTATAGTTGGTGAGTGAACTGGACTGCTTAAATGGATGGTTGCTCTTCATAAAGGATGAGATTGGCTGTGGCTCGTCTGATAATTGGTTCGCCACTCGCCTGCGCACCCATTTGACGAGTAGTGTTGGCGTTTAAATTTGGTTGATTTGTATTTGGTGATTCGTTTGGAATAAATTGATTTTGTAAGACATTTTGTGGATTTTTAGGAAGATTGAAAGGAGCTTGGTTATGTGTTAATTCGAGGGGCTGGCTAGTGTTCTGAGTGCCTAGATGATTATTTGTATAATTTTGTGCTGTATTTTGGAATGGATTCTGCGGATTGATTTGATAGTGAGTTTGAGGCTGGCTCTGATATTGAATTTGAGTTGGACTTTCGTACTGATTTTGAGGTTGGTTTTCTGGTTGATTTTGATTGTAATTTTGTGGTAGGTTTGGGAATTGGTTTTGGGGTTGATTTTGATACTGAATTTCGTGTAGATTTGGTACTGGTATTGGGGTTGAGTTTGATAATAACTTTGTGATTGGTTTTGAAATTGGTTTCGTGCTTGACCTCGGCATCCACCTCGCGATCTACCTCGATATTGACCACGAGATTGGCCTCTATAACCATTTTGTGATTGTTCTTGTGAACTTGAGGTATTTTGATCATATCCATAATTATCATTATAACGGTTTTGGCGCTGATTTGGAGCAGTATTGGGATTTCCGAAATTACTGAATGAACCTCGGTTCTGTTTCTGCCTGCCTACTTTAATACGCTGAATATGGAAACAATTTTCAATGATGTGGCCAGGGCGTTCGCAAAATGTGCAAAAATTTTAATTTTGGGATAAGGGTAGTTTTTCTAAATTTTCTCCTCTTTGTTTGTCGTTAGATGTCGAACTTGTTGGGTTTGTGTAGTGCACTCTTGCTCTGCCCGTGTGTAAAGAGGACGTTACTCTTGTTTGATTTCTTAATTTTTCTAAATTTGCGACATCTTTTTCATCTAATTCTACCTGGTAAGCGATATCGATTGCTTCTTTCAATGTGCTAGGTTGTGATTTAAAATAGTTTGTAGTTCGCGACTATGTTCTGAACCCTACATGCATAAATGGCTACTTTCTCGTCATCTATTTGGAAAATTTTTCCCATTTCTGACATTCAAAAAGCTTCATTTGTGGGAATTGCAAAGGTACGTTCCAAATCAAGAATAAATTCATCAAGGGTGCTGTATGATTGAAGTCGAGGTCTCAGTAAGACATTTGCCTGATCCGATAATTTTATCGAAATTAAATCGAGCAAATCTAACAAGGGTTTGTCTTTTAAACTGTCGTGTGCTCTTTTGCATTCACGTATAAAGGACTCGACAAAATTTGAATCACCATTAAAAATTGGTATTTGTGCTAAAACGTCTTTGAAGGAAGGCGACATTTTTTTAAAATGATTTTTTCCTATAGGGGTTTCGATATCTATTATTTGATTTTCACTAAGAGTCGCGTTTCTGAAACTGATGCCACTCAAGGCAAATTTAATGTTGCCTAGGGAAATTTTTTCTAACTATTCATTATAATTCGCTTGTTGTATTTCTAGAAAATTTTGTCCACTTGAGTCACGTTTTTGTTTCGCTAAATTGACATTGTCTCTATATTCGGAGTACGAAGATGAACGCCTATCAGAACGCTTCTCGCGTGCGTTCTGCTCATTCGACGGCTCAATTTTGACACGTTAATTTAAAAGTTTATTTGATACTTTTTACGTACTTACGGCAAGCAGTCCGACGATGATTTTTTGTAAATTAATCATTCTCGATTCAGTTATTTTGTCTTGAAATGTGCTTTTTCTTTTGCTATGTATTTTCTTGTATTTTTATTAATTTTGTTTTTTGACGTTGTCAGATTTATCTGGTAATATTCCACAAATTTCTTCCAAACTTATTCCAAAAGGTTCGAATTTGTACTTATTTTCTGTTATTTTATGAAGGATCGGTGTCGGCACCCAATTAGAAAACTCCGACTAAACCGATTCCGTACCGGAATCACTGTTATATTTTGATATAAGGTGTGAGATTAGAGGAACATACACCCTTGAATTTCCATGTATCCTTGTTTATTTAGTTTAACTTTTAATCGTCACTCTCTCTCAATCAACTCTGATCTGTACTCTCCTGAAGGTGAAGATGTACTGCCTCGAGACAGGTGCCTAATTGCCGGTGCTCGCGTTGACGATGTTACTCTGCAGTCAATCGCCGCACATCCCTTGGCCGTGCGACGGTCCAAGGTGGTGTCTCTAATCTTCTAACTTTTGCTGACGGCAGCATCCGTTCTCACGCTAGTTGCGAGCGGATTGAGCCAAATATGATTTTCAAAGTCACATTACGTGACAATTATTAAATCATTTAATTACTCATTTATTCATTAAATTATTCATTCAATTATTTATTTAATTATTTATTTATTTATTGTAAATTGTAAACGTTAACGTTAACGTTACGTACGTTGCATACCACCGCAACGTACACAGTCAGTAGCCACCGGTGGAAATAGAGGTGGGAACAGAGCCATTTAAATTTTAAAGGTACCATCGCGCGTACATACAGAGTCGCTTTCGGTTGAGCACCACAGCGCTTCGTCGAGCTTCGAGTTCGACCTCACTCGAGGCGGAGCACCGCACAATAGAAAAGGTTCGCTAGGCCAAGTCAGGTACGATGGTACCCTGAGATGCGTTTAAGTCAACATTTTTTTTCTTAGGCGCCCACTCTGACTAATTTTTCTTCTTATAATATTTTTTTTCGCATTTTAGACAATTTTATAACGTTTGATAATGACATAAAATGTCATTTTCGTAATGAGCATTTAAAATTTGCATAGACGGAACTTAGAAATTTTATCGCGTACCGCGACAATTTTGTTAATAACACATTTTTCCAAACTTTCGTGTAACATTTCGCAAACATTTGCAAAAAATAGCGTGTGATACAGGTGCGCACAGGCAATTGCTGACTCGTGTAATTTCAGCATTCGCCTTCAGCTCCTCGCACTCGTCCTCGTTTTCGCTAACCTTCAACTCGTGCTTCGAGCCTCCGGCTCATGCTGAAAAATTTACACTCGTTGGCAATCGCCTATTTTGCGCACTTGTATCACAAATAGCTATTTTGCAACACCCACCTCAAAAGTTATGGAGCTTAAAGGACGTTAGTTGAGCAGACTGTGCGCGAAACAGTTTTCGCGCATGGGCAGTTTGAAGATTGCTTACTTTAGTCACTGGTGAAAAATCTGCGCATGCGCACTTTCGAGATGAGGTACTTTAGACACTGGCATAGGTAACAAATTTTTTTCTCAAACATTTTTTTTCAAACATTTTTTTACACCAAATTTTTTTCACAAATTTTTTTACACCAAATTTTTTTTCAGAACATTTTTTTTTCAAACAATTTTTTTTCAAACATTTTTTTTCATTTTTGTTCAAAAACTTCAATTTGTGCATTATAAAATTAGTATTTTTCGTTACCACCTCCTAACAACCTTTTTCGGACGGGCGTTGCAAAAAATAGCGTGTGATACTCGTGCGCGTAGGTGATTGGCAACTCGCGTGATTGCATCATTCGCCTGTGGCTCGATGCATGAATAAAGTAGATGCGCTTTAAAAACAATTCAATAATTTTTCAACATTTTTTACATTAATTCCAGCATTTTCGTACGCCAGCAGTTTGCCAGTACAGAAATAGTACTGTCGAAGATCCCACTGTATTTTTTGTCAGGTGTTACGCCATCACAGTGCGGCGACCTAAAATCAACCGTTATCGAGTTATTTTAAAAAACAGGTTATTGTTTAACACTTTCCATCATGGCGGCCGTAGCCGTACACGTATGTTTGGGGACTTTTTACAGTATCTTTATAAAGTCATCCCCAACGTATCTGTGAAAAATAAATTCTACTTTTCCGAATTCGGTTATCAAATCCTTCATTGACTGGACTATCCAGTAACTTTTATCCTGCTGGCGAGTGCGGCGAATTAGAAAATTGGGGTTCAAAATGATCCAGAGCCTACAATTTTCATCCGATTTTATCTTTCTTTTATTTAAATTAAAGCTAATTAAATTTTTAAGAGGTATTTCGAGGCCGATTTCGCAAAAAAGGCTCTGTTTGATTATTATTTAAGTTGCAAAATGCCAAAAAACCATAATTTTCCATATTTGAGCTGCCTGTTCTGTATCATTTATTGATATTACCTCAAAAAGGTGAAAAATTGATAGACGTGCAATCGGTTAACAAATCCTGATAACTTAGATGAAGTTCCTGCAATCCGTTCAATTTTTATAAACAAATTTATGAACAAAATCGATTTTTTCTGTACATTGAAGCCTTGAAGCTCTTTTCATCACGTTTTTTCCCGCGAAATCGAGTAAAATCAATGTTTCACGAAAATCAAACACTTAAGTATTATTTTTTTGATTGTTATAAACAAATTTCATAAACAAATTCAATAAATAAGTGCTTTTGGATATATAAAATGCATTTTTTTCTGCGCAATCATTAGTTTTGCCTTCAAAAATGAAAATTCTATTACAGAAATGGACAATCAACAATATTTATCGTTTTTATAAACAATGCTGATTAACAAATGCATTAAACGGTCACTCTTTGATGGAAAAAATCCATTTTTTGCGTAATTGTTTATTTTATCCCTAAATTAAAATTCTGATGGAAGAAACTGACATTACACAATATTTTTCATTGTTATTAACAATTCTGATCAACAATTGCATTTAATAGTCGCTTTCAAATAGGAAAAATCTCTTTCTCTCTGAAATGTTTATTAGATCATGAAAAATGAAACACCTACGAAATATACTGACATCCAACAAAATTTCCCATTGTTATAAACAATCTTGATCAATTGATTCTTAAAATAATTCTTTCGTATAGAATGAATCTGTTTTTTTGCGTTCAATAGTTAATGTTATTTTGAAATCAGGAACCGAATCGTAAAACATCTACGCTCAACATCTTTTTCCAATATTATAAACAATGAAGGTGAACGAAATCATGCAGCCTACCCATTTTTGGACGAAAGATTCTGGTTTTCAGCAGCGTTGTCCATTCTTGCCTCAATCATCTTCAATCAGCAGATCCTGAACTTGTGCATCCATGGGACAAGGGGCAGTCTCCTTAAGGGTTCTGAAGTTGTTTATGTAGGGATCAGTCATAATCAACAACTTGTGACACAAATCTTCATTGGTTGCAATCCGACTGATTTTACGGGTATTAAATTCCCTTATCCTCTTGAAAATCTTATTATTTGCCTCTTGGGACTCTTCTGTCAATTGGCCGATAGGCAATGGGGCATTTTCAATAACCTTAGCGCCATGCATGAGGATCTTGTGGACTGTAACAGGCATATAGAACCAACTATATAAGCTGACGTAAAGTTTTGCAGTTTCCTGGCAATATTCTTCGAATTTGATAATGCCTATTCTCTTTCCTGATGCCATAGCTTTCAGAATAACGCCGAATTTCTCGATTAATACTTTGTTAACCCCGGTAATACTCGAAGTCAATTCAGGATCTTCAAAGAATCTTCGAGCAGTATTGTCATTATTGGATGTTCCAGTCCCATGTTGTGGAACATCCACGATCAGGCCCATTTTCTCCCAAAATTCTTTTTGAATTCTCTTCTTCGCATCACTCATTTTCTGTTTTTTATCGGCTAACCTCGCTGCCCATTTGGAGAATTCTATGCGATACGCAATGTGAAAGATACATTCCATGAAGCGTATCCAAGCATGTAGTGTGGAAAGACCAAAAGAGAAGTATTTGATCTTCACAGACAAGAGTTTGACTTTTTCCAACTTGTTCATAATGGAGGGCTTTGCGGAGCATATGTAACATGACGATGATGATGGTGTTTCAGTGATCGCTTGGCAAACCTTTCCGTCAACCATGGACATTATCATTTTATGCGTGACTTTGCAACGATTCCGACTTCGACCGAAATTAATTGTTGTTTGTTTGAGTTTATCGATTTCTCCTTTAATCTGCTTTACCTCAGAGATGGTAGTCTCCTTCGTTTCCTTCACGTAGCGGAATCGCATGATTCGACAAAGTTTTGATGACCCAGGATGTGGATTTTTCCAAATCACCAAACATCTACCAGTTTCCGTGTCTATCATCTCCAATACTAGCGGTACCATCGAAAAAATTAGGATGCTTGCATCAGATTTACTAGGATCAGTGAAAGACTGGTTGTATGGATTATGACCTGATGTCCCATCATATCCATATTTTGAAGTTAAAGACATTGAAACATTAGATCTGTCAACTAAATTTGGAGATATGATTCCAGGTATTTCCATCAAGCAAGATACTGTGTGATCCAGCAAAGCTTGCATGTTAATACTCACACCCTCTTCCGTTATGATAATATGAGATTCTGGGGGGTAGCACCTTTTTTTGGCATCTGCTAGGCTTCTGTAAGGTGGGTAGATATCAGCATTTTTAGCTTTCGCTTGGATACGAATAACTTCATACTGGTTTTCACTCAATTTTGCGTCTACAATCAGTGCTAATGCCTCATCATCAGTGTAGCGTGTAATTACTCCTACTTCTGAATATGATAGTTCATCAGGTAATTCATCGTGTTCATCATCGTCATTTGACAAAAGTTTACTCATGTCATTAGCGATTTTAGTTTTACCAGAAGATCGCAAAATTCTCAGGAATGCACTCTGTATTTCAGAGTCAGAATAACATTCCCGAATTTTGAGCAGTTTTCGTCTCTTAGTTGATTTTGAGCTATTCTCAAAATCATCTGAAGGTCTTCTGCCGGGACAAACTTCAACGAATTTAACAGAGAAATCTGAAAGCAGCCATTCCGCATTCCTGGCCCTGAATGTTGTTATGTCATAAAAAGCTTTTTTCCACTTTTGTTCAAATGTGAATATGGAATAAGATAACTTATCTTCGATTGCTTTCAGACATTCGTCATTGATATCGTTATTGGCTTTGATATAGCTCAGAAGTTTTCCTCTATCTTTATAGCCACTTGTGATCAGAAAATCACAAAGAACTGGCTTTGGAACTCTAAATTTATTCATTGTTAGAAAAAATGAATTATATTGAAAATAAGGTTTTCGATTGAATCTTATGAAGGAATGATTTGAAACTTACAACTGATGAAACTCCATAGTATCACAGGAAGAACACGAAAACAAATTATTCACAAATCTGCACTTTATGAGAAATAATCCTTACTATTTGGACTCAAGAGTCGTAAATAATGTAAGTTGGGAAAACACAAAAATCCAATGGATACGTGCTTGAACTTTTCAATATCTTTCCAAAAAAACAAGCGTAGCAATTGAACATTAAGTGACGAGAAAAATGAGAGAACCGAAACAAGTGAAAAACGGAACAACTGCAAATCGTTTGTGTCTCTTGATTGTCAGTTATTTCGTTCTTTATTTGTTTCTGTTTCGGAACCCAAAAAACAGATTTATTCTATACGAAAGAATTATTTTAAGAATTAATTGATCAAGATTGTTTATAACAATGCGACATTTTTTTGGATGTCAGTATATTTCGCAGGAGTTTCATTTTTTATGATCTAATAAACATTTCAGCAAGAAAGAGATTTTTCCTATTTGAAACCGACTA
The DNA here is from genome assembly GCA_932178445.1 of Andricus quercusramuli. Lineage (NCBI taxonomy): Eukaryota > Metazoa > Arthropoda > Insecta > Hymenoptera > Cynipidae > Andricus > Andricus quercusramuli. Next base: position 225,029 of record CAKNXH010061244.1, read on the forward strand.
TAAAATGCAATTGTTGATCAGAATTGTTAATAACAATGGAAAATATTGTGGAATGTCAGTTTCTTCCATCAGAATTTTAATTTAGGGATAAAATAAACAATTATGCAAAAAAATGGATTTTTTCCATCAAAGAGTGAAATGCATTTGTTAATCAGTATTGTTTATAACAATGGTAAATATTGTTCATTGTCCATTTCTTTCATAGAATCTTCATTTTTGAAGGCAAAACTAATGATTGCACAGAAAAAATGCATTTTATATATCCAAAAGCGCTTATTTATTGAATTTGTTTATGAAATTTGTTTATAGCAATCAAAAAAATAATACTTAAGTGTTCGATTTTAGTGAAACACTGATTTTACTCGATTTCGCGGGGAAAAACGTGATGAAAAGAGCTTCCAGGCTTCAATGTATAGCAAAAATCGATTTTGTTCATAAATTTGTTTATAACAATTGAACGGATTGCAGGAACTTTATCTAAGTTATCAGGATTTGTTAACCGATTGCACATCTATCAGTTTTCACCTTTTTGAGGTAATGTCAATAAATGATACACAACAGGCAGCTCAAATATGGAAAATTATGGTTTTTTGTCATTTTGCAACTTAAATAATAAACAAACAGAGCCTTTTTTGCGAAATCGGCCTTGACAGACCTCTTAAAAATTTAATTAGCTTTAATTTCAAAAAAAGAAAGATGAAATCGGATGAAAATTGTAGGCTTTGGATCATTTTGAACCCCAATTTTCTAATAGACGATCAATGAATGGCCCACCTGCCAGCGCCAAGTCGGTCAAAGGTGCGATAAAAATGGATTCTTAGCGATCGATTTCTCCAATATTCACTTGTCGTGAGCCAGCACACTGAAATCTACATCATACTGTAGAGGACAATTAGTGATTTTAGAAAATGTACTCCTGCAACTCCGGCACGGTGGCCTAAATGGGGTGATTAAAGTTAACGAAGTATATATGTCGACCAGCACGATAAAAAAACGTAAATGAAAGCTCTAAGCCCTCGGTAGAGGAAAAACTTGTCCTTCCAGGGCTCAAGAGTACTGAAATGGGTACCACGGGCATTTATTTGCGAAATTTATTTGCTTCGGCTGCAATACCCTTTACCTGTAATTACGAAATTTTCGAAACGAAGCATTCAAAAAGTTTGCGAAAATATTAACGATTAAGAGCATGTTAAGACATGCGGTGTAATAATAATTAAGAAAAAAGTATCTTAAATTTTAATAATTTCCAAGGAATGTTCCTACCAGTTCTATTGATGTAAGTTTTAGTATGATGTCACAGCACGATACATAAATCAGACTACTAAATCGTAGACCTCTTCAGAAACTGTAAGAGGATCCATTCCGGTCCCTTCGTAAGAATAACATGCGGCTGTAAGAATAACATGCGGCTTTCAATTAATTATTTTAATAAATTAAAACTAATTTCCCAAAATGGGTTTTCCAATAAGTTTTTCAAAAAATTCATTTTGTCAAATTTTTTTGTCTCAAATTTAAAAAAAAATGTAGAAAAAAAATTTTTTTTTGTAAAAAAAAAATGGTTTCAAAAATCTTTTTTTTCAGCCGTTTTTTCAAAAATTCTTATATAATAAGGAATTTTCTTGGATGCGACTGCTTCTTTTAGGATGTTTATTTCGCGATTGGATAGAGTTAAGTAATAGCTCTAAAGCACTCTCTTTTTTTTCTCTAAATGCAAAAATAAAACAGTTATGCAACTTTTTATGTGTCAAAATTTAAATTTTTAGGATGCGATGCTATTTTACAAGGGTTTTCTCGCGCATAGTTATTTTTTTTGGAGCCCTCTTTTCGCGATTCGATAGAGATAACCAATAGCTAGAAGTTACTTTCTTCTTTTTTTTTTAATCTAAAAATAAAAAAGTTATGCAACTCTTTATGTATAAAAATCAGATTCTTGGGGACGCGGCGTTTTTCTCTGAGATGGATGCTTCTTTTAGGATGTTAATTCCATGGATCGGTAAAGCCTAACAGTACCTCGAACTGTTTTTGCATTTCTTTTTTCTAAATTAATTGCGTGAAAGTTCTACAGTTTTTTGTTTCTCCTGTACAATTCGGGTTTTGGCACTTACGCCCTTATGCGGTGTTGCCCTTCAATTCATGCCGAAGACAAAAATATCAAGTTTTGTTTCGAAATGAAATTTAGGAAAATGCTTCGAGTCCTATTTATTTTTTATGTGACTGCTGCTGTGCGCTTACAGCCGCATGTTATTCTTACGAAGGGACCGGAATGTATCCTCTTACAGTTTCTGAAGAGGTCGACGATTTAGTAGTCTGATTTATTTTGACATCACACTAACACTTACATCAATAGAACTGGTAGGAACATTCCTTGGAAATTATTAAAATTGAAGATACTTTTTTCTTAATTTTTATTACACGGCATGTCTTAACATGCTCTTAATCGTTAATATTTTTGCAAACTTTTTGAATGCTTCGTTTCGAAAATTTCGTAATTATAGGTGAAGGGTATTGCAGCCGGAGCAAATAAATTTCGCAAATAAATGCCCGCCCCTATACCAAAGACCTCATTGAACCAGATAGAAATATGTGTGTGTGGACAAAAACCTCGTTGAACAGCATTGAACCAGGTAATAATTGTAACTGGCTCAACGAGGTTCAACGAGGTTTTTTTCCACACATACATATTTCTATCTGGTTCAATGAGGTCTTTCGTGGAGGGGTGCGTGCCACCCATTTCAGTACTCTTGAGCCCTGGAAGGACAAGTTTTTCCTCTACAGAGGGCTTAGAGCTTTCATTTACGATTTTTTGCTTCCTCATAGAGGAAGCTTTGTGATGGTCACATTTCCCAAAATTTTTTAATTCATTTAAATAAACCCTCCCTAATTTAAAAGTGTCTAATACAATGTTCTAAGCAATTGTCCGGATGTGTGTGTGTGTGTGTGTGGATGTGTGGATGTCACGCTTTTTTGTGAACACGATAACTAGAAATCGGTTGCAGATAAATTGATGAAATTTGGAGAGCTGATTTTCCTCGCTAATATCTTAAAACTGACAGAAGGATTTAAAAAAATAATCATTGTATTTTTTTCTAGCACTCAATAATGTTTCAAAAATCGGTTTTTTATAGTAAAACTTTTTTCATTAGCATAATTCAAAGTTGATGCAAGAATGTAAAAGATTCCTTGGTTCGAAACGAATCGATCGACCTATAATATTAATGCATTTTATCAAAGAGTAGGGATGTTATGGTAATTTATATATTTTTACATTCTCATCATAATGAGAAGGTATTGGTTTTATGTGAAAAATGACTTTCGCGGATTCCATCAAATGTCGACGTTTTGAGACCCCTGAGACCCCCTGAGTCAGAAAAAATAGTTTTTACGTCGGTGTCTGTCTGTCGTTGTCATCGTTGTCGTTGTAGTCTGTAAACACGATAACATTTGAAAAAATTATCCGATTGGATTGCCCCTTGGCACACTTCACAAGATAGTAAAAAGATAGGATGAGTTCGTCAGCCAGCTATTTTGGACAACATTTCAAAAAGTTAGAGCATTTTTGAAATTTTTGTGCCCATTTTTTTTCGAAATTTCAAATTTTTATTTACGGCTCTTCATAGCACATGGAAATTCGAACAATTTATCCTCATGACTTTTTTCGATAAAAGTAAAATTGTCAGAGCTATAGCATTTTCAAAATAAAAAAAAAAAAAACGAAAATTAACATTTTGAGCCAAACAACGCACGATATAAAAAAAAGTCAAGACAAGAAAGGTGATTCTTTTTGCACGCTCTACAAGGCTATCATAACGACTTTTTGAATTTTCTTGAAAAATTGAAAATTCACATTTTCATTGCACAAAAAATTATGAAAACTCCAAAAATTTAATTTTACGGTCAAACTATGCAAGTGACGACAAATGATGATTAAACAAAAATTATGCACTCAAAAAAGATCTACAAATTTGTTATTGGTCACATTTTGATAGGATGTGTAGTTTTTGTATTATTTGTAAAAATTACATTTACAGTGAAAAAACGCGCCCGATAAGTGGGCACATTCTCATAAAAACTTTGCTTATTTTTTATTTTATTTTTCATCTCGTGTGTGTTTTTTCAAAATATCTCATTGTTTTCATGTTCTCAATACTATTTCTAACCATTAAAGCAATAAAATAACTATCATTAATGCTCACGGTACTTGAAAATTTGTATTTTTACATTATCATCCAGAGAAGGTATTAGATTGTGTCCATTTTTCAATAATCATTTTAAAATTTATCATATACATGTTCAAAAAACGACTTAGATACTTTTTTCTCCCCTTTGCAGGTAGTTGGAAAACATCATTCAAATTGTATGATTTATCAGAAAGATACGGAAATGTACGCTGAAGTGAAGGAATTTCCTTCTTCATTTGATATCAAATACAAATTTAGTCATTTTTATCTGAAGAGCATAGAACATAACATATAGTCGTTGCGAAGCGCGACGAACAAATCTCGTGCCGCAAGCGCGCTCAAACTTTTGCGTTTCTATTATACGATGAACAGAAACGAGCGTGGAGCGCGAGGTTTACATGATTTTGAAAGCAAATATCGAGCGCCAAGCGCGAGTGTCTTGATGAGAATGTGTTCCTTAAGGTCGATAGAACCTTAAGTAAATTATTTCTTCTTTTTATGTAAAACTGACGTAATTAATGCAAAAGCAAGTCATAACGATGAAGTTTACTACAAGAGTATTAACCCGCGAAGCGCGCAATAGCAAGCACACAATGTGCGAAAACCTAGAAGAACCAAGTTTAAAACGTCAGGCAAATGTGTCCGAGCGCGTAGCACGAGGTGAACACATTATCGAGCGCGAAGCGCGAGATCCAACAGGTGCGCGCCCTAGGCGCGCTCAAACTTGCGAAGCGCGCGATGAGAATGTGCCCGCGAAGTGGGCAGATTTTTTAAATCGTTTTTTATAGTAAAAGTTTTTTTATTCTCATAATTTAAAGTTGATGCAAGAATAGAAGAGTGACTTTCTCGGTTGGAAAATAGTAAAGAGGTATATAGGTAGATATTTTAGATTGATCTGGCATTCTCGTTGTTAGTTATTTATGACGGACTGGCGTGGGGCAGCGAAGGAATCATGTTTAGTCATGTCAAAGTCGACGAACAAGAAACCAGAATATGTATCACCATTATTAATCCGACCTTTAAATACCTTTTTGTCGAATTTAATCTAAACCAAGAGTCCTATCCAACAAGGCACTCCTTTTGCACCTAAAAAAGGTTTTGGTTTGTTGTAGAAAATTGGCACAGTTGTAGCCTCCGGAAGCTAAGACAACGATCGTTCACCGAACGATCGATCTCGACGCAATCGGAGGTGATACATCGTCCGACATGTCACTTCCCACAACACCGCAGAAGACGATCGAGTCGGGAATCACTTAACAAGGAATTCGCAAATGAAAGAACACTGAATTTAACATTAACTTTAAATTGAAGGATTCCACTGCTCGAACTGTCCAGAAGAAACCCTGGACTTTGAATCGCCGACACGCCCGAAACTGGCCACGCCGGCCTATACCTTGATGAATACTGAAAAAACCAGAAAAAGGGTACCAAACCTCAACAGGGGAGCTTCACGCCACTACCTGAGTCCCCACTTCAACAAAAAGGAAAGCGCCTGAAACTCAAAGGACAGACAGAGACCTTCAAGGAGAAAAAGCAAGAACAAGAATAACAATATCAAATAAATTATTAACATCACGCCCGCCTCGTTCGCTGAACGAAACAAATTCCACTTATAAAGGTCAAGAGTTGAGTGCCGCCCCCATGACGTACACAATAAATGTCCAGGTATAAGTAAAAAAATTCAGGTCCGTCCGCCATGGAACATAATTAACCCCATGGAATCAGCGCACGACTGGTAACCAACGCCGTTTGACGATTGGGTGATTGAAGGTCCTAAAAGAAGTTTTAATATTGGCAGATCACACGAGTCCTTTCTGTCCGGAACTAACATTCGTTACTCGTCCTTAACGGCCATGTCTCACGTCGAAGTAGAGAAGGGATGATAATCAACACGATGTCTCCAATTTGAAGATTACGTTTCGGCACAGTCCATTTCTCTGAAATGTATTGCACCTGTGGAGAAAATGATTAGTAAGTGGAGTATCTGACCCAACTTGAGCTTTCCCGAGATCCTGCATCAGGAGCTTCGCGACGATAGTGATTAGAATCAGCCAGTCAACTGGATCAAGGAGCCAGGAAATAGCAGCCAGAACCTTCTTCTTAGTGATTTGGCGTTCACTCTCGATAACTGGTGCTGCCAATCGGAATTCGTCGGATACAGGATCATAGGCGGCTCCCGAAGCGTAAACTGTGCCATCGGTCTGGAACTGTGGCCAATTTTATGTAGCATATCGCACGCAGGAATTCTATTTAAGAGAGGAGAGTAGTTGGAGGCCTACTTCTTCTGACGCATGTCTCCAGATTCCAACAGCTGAATCAGTTGATCCCAGGTTTAATGGCAGAAACTTTATCACTCACGCCTGATAATATGTCATCAACATAAATATTTTTTTGAATCGAATTACCGGATATAGAGCGCATGACATTCCGTAGGTTAGTGCCAGAAGCTGACAGTGACTATCTTCGTCCGCTACTGGTTTCCTCTAAAACGATACATTGAAGATCGACATCTCTTCTGTCCACTCTGATCTGTCAATATATCAGTTCAACACTAGAAAAGAAAACAATTCAAGGAAATCCCCATCACATCAAGGCGGCAGCAAGGTTTTTGCGGTTCCGGACCTGTGTAACAACAAATTATTCATGGAAAGATCCTGAGGAAGGGCCTTTAAGATGTATTGAAGACAATGCGAAGCAATAGACGGTCATCTGCCTTTCGCCAAACTCCATGATGTAAGATGTAGTAAGTGGGCCTGAAACTCGTAAGTCTTTCTGTGGGAGGAATAAGACGCATGTGCCCCAACCTGTCATAGTCAGACATAAAACGCGCATAGTCCTCGTCAGCAAGGTGTCCTTCTCCAATCGTTGATATACGGAAACGAGTATCTGTTGAGCTCCTTGCAGAGATTCTCCTGAGGTCTGAATACAGGATTGCCGAAGAGGGAGACGTAAACAGCTTGGGTAGAGTCGAGCTGATACTCAGTGAAATATAAGTCCCTGGCAATGGCATCTCTCACTACAAGCTCGAATGATAGGATCTGCGTATCTGTAAATAAGCTCAGGCACTGAATCTGGCTGCGGAGCAATCCAGGAATGATTCTTTGTCGCTCAGCAAAAAAAAAACACAGTGTTTTTTATATTTGTCATCAAGGTTACCAACGATGATTGGCCCTTCCAAAGGTCCATGATTCTCATGATGAGATATGTCCATAGATCTCCATAAACCTTATGTTTGCAGACCTGCAACCAATCTTAATGACAAAAGAGAGAGCCCCAGGAAGGGACTTCATTTGACAAACATCGAACAATAGAAAATAAAGGGGCGAGGAAGAGAGTAATGAAAATCACATGCAATGCGGAGACCCGGGGAACCAAATTCGAAATTGGCTTGTAAGCCTATAATCAAGATTTGAGCGGAGTTGAATAATAGAAACCAACTAGACAAAATACACAATCTGTCATGGAAAGGAAGTGAGTCATGCCTGAGAGCTTGTCTCACGGTGCTTGCAATGTTGCAACAAATCCACAATCAATATATCCGTCATACCTGAGCGCCTGTCTCGGGGCGTTTGCAAGGTCGCAAACCATCACACAGACAGTAAGTAATTTTGTCCTGCCTGAGAGCCTGTCTCGAGGCGTTTGCAATGTTGCAAACCATCACACAGTCAGTAAGTAAGTTTGTCCTGCTTGAGAGCCTGTCTCGAGGCGCCTGCAACGTTGCAAACCATCACACAGGCAGTATGTAAGTTTGTCCTGCCTGAAAGCCTGTCTGCAGGCCTTCGCAAGGCTGAAAACAATCCATCAGAATTGTGGTTGCTATGCCTGAGAGCCTGTCTCGAGAAGTTTGCAATGTTGAGAACAATAACATAGTCAGTAAGTACGTTTGTCCTGCCTGAGAGCCCGTCTGCAGGCGTTCGCAATGTTGCGAAAAATCCATCAGCATTGTGGTTGTCATGACTGAGAGCCTGTCTCAAAACGTTTGCAAATGTTGAGAACAATCACATAGTCAGTGAGTACGTTTGTCCTGCCTGAGAGCCTGTCTGCAGGCGTTCTCAATGTTGCAAACAATCTACTAGCAATATGGTTGTCGTGCCTGAGAGCCTGTCTCGAGACGTTTGCGATGTTGAGAACAATCATACGGTCCGTGAGTAAGTTTGTCATGCCTGAGAGCCTGTCTCGATGCGTTTGCCATGTCGCAAACAATCACCATCAATATGTCTGTCCTGCCTGAGGGCCTGTCTCAAGGCGTTTGCAAGGTTGCAAACAACCACACAGTCAGTAAGTGCGTTCGTCATGCTTTGAGTTCATGCTCCCTTCGCCAACTCACTATCCGGCTCGAAGGACCAAAAATGTTAGTTATTTATGACGGACTGGCACAGTGGGAAAAAGCACCTTTTTTGGACAAAAATCGACCGACAGTTCAATTCTTGACGAATTTTGATATTTCTTTTTTAGAAATGACCGTAAGGCTTCCAGGTATAATGATAATTGCGGATAATCTATTTCGACTTAACATAAATTTGTCATTTAACAACAAAGTTACAACTTTTTGCTGCTAAACTTTTCCGTGATACCATTTCTTCTAAGACTTTCAAATTCATTAAAAAAGATCATAAATCAATGTGATGAATAACTAAAAATAATTTTCAGTGAACTAGCGTAACAACAAAAATTTGTAATAATGTTATAAACAAATCAATTAACAAAAGTCATTTTTTCGTGATTCGCAATCATCGGCTAATTTTAACCCATAGCTTTTGTATAAAGTATCATAGATAATGATGTACGCTTACAATAACTTAAGAATAGCTAATGATTGCCAATTATTTAAACCATTTTTATAATCAAATGCACATTTTGACCATTTTTTGATGAAAAGACGTGATTTTTTTTTTGCGGAATCAACTTCAAATGTTTTGCCAAAGACTCCTTGCTATCATATTTTTCATAGTGACCAAAAAATGTTAATTGTTTAAACCATTTTTTATAAACAAATGCATATTTTAACCATTTTTTCATGCAAAGGATTGATTTTTTTTTGCGGAATCATCTTGAAATGTCTTGCTAAAGACACCTTGCTGTCATATTTTTCATGGTGAACCAAAAGTGTTAATTATTTAAACAATTTTTATAAGCAAATGCACATTTTGACCATTTTTTCATTAATAGGCTTGATTTTTTTCGCGGCATTAATTCGAAATGTCTTGCAAAAGACTCTTTGCTATCATATTTTTAATAGTGACAGAAACTGATAATTGTTTAAACAATTTTTATAAACAAATGCACATTTTGACCATTTTTTCATGAATAGGTTTGATTTTTTTCGGAATCATTGCGAAATGTCTTGCAAAAGACTCTTTGCTGTCATATTTTTAATAGTGATAGAAACTGGTAATTATTTAAGCAATTTTTATGAACAAATGCACATTTTGACCATTTTTTCATGAATAGGCTTGATTTTTTTTGCGGAATCAATTCGAAATGTCTTGCAAAAGAATCCTTGCTGTCATATTTTGTATAGTGACGTGATATGCACCACGGGGAGGCTGCTCAATCGGACTTTCCATACCATGTGGCCCTGAAAAGGGACATTTTTAGGTAGGCGTTCGTGCTTCACTAAGTAAGAATCGAGTTCACTCCTTGGAGACTGTCATACTCTCAGACATTTTTGTCTCATGTGGCCCTGAAAAGGGCCGTTTGTAGGTAGGCATTCGTGCTTCAGTAAGCAAGAATCGAGCGCACTCCTTGGAGATTGTCATACTCTCAGCCATTTTAGACTCATGTGGCCTTGAAAAGGGCCGTTTTTAGGTAGGCGTTCGTGCTTCAGTGAGCAAGAATCGATCTCACTTCTTGGAGATTGTCATACTCTCAGCCATTTTTGACTCATGTGGCCCTGAAAAGGGCCGTTTTTATGTAAGCATTCGTGCCTAAGTGAGCAAGAATCGAGCTCACTCCTTGGAGATTGTCATACTCTCAGCTATTTTTGACAGATATTTCATGTTCCTAGATTCTACTTTTCTATAACTGCTTATCGAAGGGTCCGAATGGAGCAGAAGATTATGAAGAATATCTAGGTTCGTGAATTGTCTATCAGACATTCTGCTGTTATTAGCTCTAACTTTTCTAAAGATCTTATTGTTTCCCTCTTGAGACTCTTCTGAGTACCAACCAATTGGTAGCTCAAACGATTGAACTATATCACTTCCATGAATAAGCAGCTTATGTACTGATGGTGGCATTTTATACCAAGGATAAAGATTTATGCAAAGCTCAGCGGTTTCCAAACAGTAAGTTTTGAATTTCGCACAATTTACTATCCTTCCGCACGTTATAACTTGTAATATATCGTGGAATCTGGTGATCAGATCTTGATCCAAACTAGTTATTTTAGCAACCGATTTAGCTTTTCCCAAAAAGGAACGGGCAACATTTCCGGCATTTGTTGTTCCATAACCCTGCTTCACCACATCAACTGCTAAACCCAGTTTGGATCTTAATTTTATCTGAATACGTTCCTTTCTTGATTTTTTCATTTCCCTTTCTTCGTTTTTTCTTGCGGAAAACATTTTAAAATCCATATTGTAGGATACATGTAACAAATATTCCAGAACGCGAATCCAGGCATGCAACGTCGAGAGACCAAATTTATAGTGTGCCTCATTACATGGAATTTTAGCTACATATGGTAAGTTGTTAACATGTTTTGATCCAACTCCACAAATATTGCAGCGAGAAGATGCTTTCTGTCCAGTAAGAATATTACACACCTTTCCATCAATCATCGTACACTTCAAGTCGAAGTTGATATCAAAACTCATTCCACTGACATCAATGGAATATAGGTACGAACTTTTTCCAGCAGCTTTATGTGATAGCTGTACTCTTTCTTTACGAGAGAATCAGTTTCTTTAAGGAAATTAAGTTTAATTGTCCTACAGAAATCGACAGATGAAGGTATTTTGTTTGTCCGAATAATATCGCCATCTTCTTTTAATTGAAGAGGGACAAAAGAAATCAAGAAGAAAGATTTATCCGTGAAAAGAGTCTTGTCATAGCTCATGTTTCCTTCACTCTCAGAATCACTGTGATCAGGTTCATCGGTCGCATCCATATCATCACCCTTCTTCGACCACTTTTGCCATGTCATCTGATGCGCAGAAACACCGTCCATACCCCACTTCCCAAGGAGCACTAGTTTTTTACCAAAAAGATTAGCGAGATCATCTTTTTCCATTTGTAACAAGATTCACTTAAATGTATGACCCAATAAACTTATGAAATGGACACTTGCTCTTAATTCGATGTTTCTATATGCTCACCGTTTCCTGGATAACATGTTTTTTTTTGCTTCGGAGATCTTCAAATACGGAGGCTATGAATCATTGCCACTTATTTCTTGATTGTACGTTGTTAGCTTTCCGTATTTCCTCTTGGACAGACCTAAATTCACGTACATCGCCAAGATTCTCTGCAATTTACTCTCGTCATCATCTTCCTTACGAAGCTGCTGCATCCCAGATTCACTAGCGGACTGATTTTCAATCAATAAAAGTGCTTTGGATAATTCTTCCTTGCTATAATGTGGAGCAAGTTCTTGGACGCGCCTTTTCTTTGTTTTTTCGGATCCATCTTCAAATGACAATCGTGGTCTTCCTCTCTTTAGAACAATAGTCAAACCTTTTGTTCGGATAGGTGGACAAGAAAAAGGTACCTTGAACTCTGCTTCTAAGAATTCAGCATGATTTTGTACAAAAAATACTTTCTTCCTACAGACACTTTTCCATTTTCTATTATACAAAGGCATAAAAGAGTCAACCAATTTTGTTCTTATAACCATTAACTGACTTTCATCAAAAGAAGACGTAGCCTTAATATTATCCAAAATCAAATCTACTTTGTTATATTTTGATTGTAGATCACTATTCCCAATGATGCCACATAGGTGCTGATTTTTTATTCTGTATTCCATGTTAAAAAATACTTCGAAGGTTCCCCTCAATATCTCCGTAACAACACGCAGTCGATTTAAGAACGTCTTCTTTGAAACAAAATAAAACAAATGAAGGAAACAAAATGAGGTACGACTTGAAGTTGCAGCAGCAACTTTAAGTCGTTATTGATTTGTTTTTCTAAAACACGAATGCCTGAAGCACGAATGCCTAACTAAAAATGTCCCTTTTCAGGGCCACATGATATGCAAAGTCCGATTGAGCAACCTCCCTGTGGCGCATATCAGGTAACTATAAAAAATATGGCAGCAAGGATTCTTTTACAAGACATTTCGACTTAATTCCACAAAAAAATCAAGCCTATTAATGTAAAAAAGGTAAAAATGTGCATTTGCTTATAAAAATGGTTTAAATAATTAACAATTTTTGGCCACTATGAAAAATATGACAGCAAGGTGTCTTTAGCAAGACATTTCAAGCTGATTCCGCAAAAAAAAAATCAATCCTTTTCATGAAAAAATGGTTAAAATGTGCATTTGTTTATAAAAATTGTTTAAACAATTAACATTTTTTGATCACCATGAAAAATATGATAGCAAGGAGTCTTTGGCAAAACATTTTAAGTTGATTCCGCAAAAAAAATCACGTCTTTTCATCAAAAAATGGTCAAAATGTGCATTTGTTTATAAAAATTGTTTAAATAATTGGCAATAATTAGCTATTCTCAACTTATTGTGAGCGCACATCATTATCTATGATACTTTATACAAAAGCTATGGGTTAAAATTAGCTTATCACATTGATTTATGATCTTTTTTTAATGAATTTATAAAGTTTTAGAAGAAATGGTATCACGGAAAAGTTTAGCAATAAAAAGTTGTAACTTTGTTGTTAAATAACAAATTTCTGTTGAGTCGAAATAAAATATTCGCAGTTATTCATTCTACCTGGAAGCCTTACGGTCATTTCTAAAAAGGAAACATCAAAATCCGTTGAGAATTGCACTGTCGGTCGATTTTTGTCCAAAAAAGGTGCTTTTTTCCCGCTGTGATGGCGTGGGGCAGCGAAGGAATCATGTTTAGTCATGTCAAAGTCGACGAACAAGAAACCAGAATATGTATCACCATTATTAATCCGACCTTTAAATACCTTTTTGTCGAATTTAATCCAAACCAAGAGTCCCTGAGCCTATCCAACAAGGCACTCCTTTTGCACCCAAAAAATGTTTTGGTTTGTTGTAGAAAATTGGCACAGATGTAGCCTCCGGAAGCTACGACCACGATCGTTCACCGAACGATCGGTCCCGACGCAATCGGAGGTGATACGTCGTCCGACTCGTCACCTCCCACAACACCAGAAGACGATCGAGTCGGGAATCACTTAACAAGGAATTCACAAATGAAAGAACACTGAATTTAACATTAACTTTAAATTGAAGGACTCCACTGCTCGAACTGTCCACAATCAACACTGGAGCTTAAATCGCCGACACGCCCGAAACTGGCCACACCGGCCTACACCTTGATGAATACTGAAAAAACAAGAAAAAGGGTACCAAGCCTTAACAAGGGAGCTTCACGCGACTACCTGAGTCCCCACTTCAACGAAAAGGAAAGCGCCTGAAACTCAAAGGGCACAGAGAGACCTTCAAGGAGAAAAAGCATTGGGAGAAAAACATTCGATTACCAATGAAACCTTGAAGGTCACTCAAACAAGAATAACAACATCAAATAAATTATTAAAACTCGTGTTATTTATTTAAATGAAACGTTCATTCCGCAACAGTGCTTCGACCCAGGTTGCTGATTAATCTCTCCAGCGATCACCCCAAATGAGGAGCCTCACAAAATTGTTATGTATGGCTTCCCACTTGGGCCCATTAGTATCCAAGGTCTTTGTTTCAGGCGTCATTCATTCTATTGTCACTCTGTTTACAAACTATTTGCTTCAGATTAATGTCTCGTTAAAAGATTCTAATCATTCTTTCGGCGGTCTACCTCTGGGCATTCTGCCATTTACGACACCTTTATATACTTGTTTGGTCAGTCGTTCATCTTTCATTCTTTCAAGATTTTCGAACCATGTTAACTGATTTCTTTCCCATATGGCAACTAGTGTCTCCTGTACCACATTCTTTGAGAATTGTCTCGTTTCGGACTTCGTCCATCAGTGTTTTCCCGCATATTATGTGTAGAGGTTTCATGCCGATCACGTTAATTTTACTCCTGTCCTTTTCTTGACAGATCCATGTCTCGCTACCGTATAGTACAGTCGGTACGATTATAAAATTATGTATGGCCATTTTAGCTTTTTTTGATATTTTTTTATTTGTGAGGATGGACCCGGCTCTACCGAAAACCTGCTTACTCTTAATTATGCGCCTATCTAACTCCCCATCTGTCTTTCCGTCGTTAGTGAATAGACTACCTAGATATACGTACTTGTCAACTTGTTCTAATCCCTCATCATTTAGGACAATGTTGCACATTGTTTTCTCATTTTTTCCCTCAAACACCATGATTTTCGTATTATTTACGTTAATTTTGAGGCGCATGTGCTTCATTATTGTATTAAGTTTATTCAACATTCTTTGCAAGTCCTCGACTGATACTGCCATAACAATTTTGTCATCTGCGAAAGCTAACCCTCGTACATTGACTGTTTCGAGATCTACACCTTCTTCGTCGAAGAGGGCAGTTCTTAGACATTTATCCATGAATATGATAAATAGCCACGAGGACATAACGCATCCTTGTTTTACGCGTTGCATAATATCGAACCAGTCACTCAGTTTCTCATTTACCCTTACACTTGCTTTACTACCTGTATATATTGTTTTTATTGCTTGTAGGAGCCCTACATTTATTCCGTACTCTTTAAGGACTTCCCAAAGTTTACTTCTATTTACCTTGTCAAATGCTTTTTCTAGGCCAATAAATGCACAGAAAACTTTCTTCCCTACTCTCAAGCTTTTTTCTGTAATCTGTCTTGGGCTAAATATCTGATCTGTACATGATCTTCCTGGCATAAATCCACTTTGGACTTTCCATATCTTCTCTTCTGTGATTTCCATTACGCTACGAATAAGTATTTTTGAGTATGTTCTACTTACGGTACATAGTAGGCTGATACCTCTGTAATTACTGCAGTTGCTTTTATCTCCCTTTCTTTTGTATATTGGTACGATGATCGGTTTTCTCCAATCGTCTGGGACTTCTCCCATCTCGATACATAAATTTATCAATTCGCACAACCTGTGAGGTATGTACTCGCGACCGTATTTAAGCATTTCAGCGCTAATACCGTCTATACCAGCAGCCTTACCGTTTTTCAAGTTCTTAATTATATCTCTGACCTCAGTGACACAGACTTTTTTAATTGGGTTTTCTAATGCATTATGTTCTATTTCGCAGTCTATATCATATAGCACTTCACCTTTGCTGTTTTTCGTGCAGACAAACTCTGTACTTTTACTTTCCTTCAACTGTTTATATAATAGTTTCATAATTCCTTCAAAGTAGTTTTGTA
Organism: Andricus quercusramuli; assembly: GCA_932178445.1. Classification (NCBI taxonomy): domain Eukaryota; kingdom Metazoa; phylum Arthropoda; class Insecta; order Hymenoptera; family Cynipidae; genus Andricus; species Andricus quercusramuli. The sequence goes on from CAKNXH010061244.1 coordinate 240,684, forward strand.
TTTTGTTCTCTTCTTCTGTTCTGGTTTTCTCTTTACTCTCTTTGACTAGTCGTTTAACTTTCCTATTTTTGTGTCTGTAATCATTTCATTGTGCGCTTTTTTCTTTTCTTTTTGGGCTGTCTTGATTTCATCGTTCTACCACGTATCGCCAGACTTTCATCCCACCACCGCCGTACCACACACTTGAATCGCAGTTTTAACAATGGTATCCCGTAATAAAGCCCACGCGCCCTCTAAATCTTTATTGCTTTCAAGCGGCTCCTAAATTGCCTTATCTATGCGTTCGTTTATCTTATTCTGAAAATCTATTAGCACTTCCGGTTTCTGTACATTTTCAACCTTGATTCGCGTTTGTTTCATTTGTTTGGTTCTCTTTCTTCTCCATCCCCGCCCTAAGTTCATTTTGGAGACTAAAAGGTAATGATCAGTATTGTATTCGGACCCCCTCATAACTCTTGTATCTGTAACTAGTTCTCTTAGTCTTTCATCTGCAATAACGAAGTCAATTATACTGCGGTTATTTCCTTTACACCAGGTGTAAGTGTGGATCATTTTATATCGAAACCAAGTATTTGTAATACATAGGCCCTTTTCTAAGTATAAGCTAACTAACTTTTCCCCGTTATTATTTTTTCTTGGATCTCCAAATTTACCAAGTACCCTTTCTGTATCTATATCCTGACGTAGAACGCCGACCCATCCGTTCATATATCCTAACAAAATTATTCTTTCTCCTTGATCGCAAGTACTTATTGTATCATTTAAAGTGCCCCAGAAAGCGTCCTTAACTTCCCTCGAATCGCTATCATCTGGTGCGTAGCACGCTATGATACATAATCTTCTGATTCCTAACTTCATTCTAGCCCATAGCAGTTTGGGTGATACAAAATCGTGATCTTTGAGATGTTGTCTTGCTTTTTCATTCATAATTAAACCGACCTCTTGACTACCATGTGATTCACTATCTACTCCTGACCATATTTCAAAACCGCCTTCCAACACCCCATTTTCTATGCTTCTAATTTCGCAACCCTTTCCCTTCGTCTCAGGTACACAAAGAATATCTAGTTTCCTTATGTGCATAGTTTCTCGTAGTTCCCTTATCTTAAGATCACCACTCCTCTAGCATTCCAAACACCCAGTCTCCATTCATCGCCCGAAACTCGAGCATTACGTTTACCGTGTGCATGCTTTTCGTCAATCAAAGTTTCAGTCATTCCGAGGCTACTTTATTCGTTGTATTACTCATGTTTGGATTGTACTCCCAACTGTCACCTGTATGCGCGAGATTTGTTTTGCGAGTCGAAATCATGTCCGAATTAAGCAGTGATTTGTCGTAGGGTGGAGAGTCAAGTTTTAACATCAGTCCCACCAAAACTTCTTTCACTGGGGGGGGAGGGGGGGGGGTTAGGACATGAGAAAGGAAACCGAGAGTATCAATGCGCTGGTGATTTATTCTGAGAGCGTTGTATTAGATAGGTGTTCATATGTTCCCATCTGCCAATTCCCGGCCTACCTGTAAACGAGGAGCCAATAACTCTTTTTATTTATTTATTTATTTTTTAAATTTAAATTCAGTAAAGACTTATATATAAATATATATAATGCATTTTCTCAAGTGGGACGATGGTCGTGGGTGTTAAGGCGCAGGCTTTGGACCCACTCCGTCGGCTTGCGGGTTCGATTCCCGCCTCGCACTCTGGAAGAGCCTCGGTGGCCCATGCGGTGAACACTTGCCTAGCAAGGGAGTTTTTCATCTCCGGAGAGTCATGGGACCGGTACCTCTAGAGAAAAAGGTTCTCCAAGTACTTAAGGCTGTTGCTTTTGGTGGTTCGGAACCCACCTTAAACTGTAGGTCCCCCTCTCACCACCAAGTAAGTGTGTGGGGGGTGTGTAAAGGAATAGGGAAGAGATACAAGAAAAATGTAAACCCTTAGGGGACACATTAGAAGCTTCCATTCCATAAATTTTCTCCTGCTTAAAATATTAAAATAGTTAGAATAACTGAACTGCGCTATTATTAAATCTTTGAAGATTACGAAAAAAATTGTAAAATGAAAGACTTGGGAATTCATTGAATTTCTCTGAATCTCCTGCAAGTGCTATCGAATCCTCTAAGAATATTATAAGTGTTTCAAATTCTTGAAAATTCCATTAAATTACTAAAAAGTAATATTTAGAAAAAGGAAAAAATTCGTGGAATCCTTTTAAGCTTCTTTACAATGCTTTAAAGTATTTAAAAATCTTGAAGTCTCCTCAAATTACCTATTATTGAAGAAAAATAACTAATGCTTCCTCTATGAGGAAGCAAATACATTTGCTAATGGAAAGCAAAGTGCTCGTGAAATGAGCACCATATAATTATAAATACAAACAAAGTGAAAACACTCGAGAGCGAATTCACAGCTAGTTTTGATCGTGCTGGTCGACATATACACTTCATTAACTTTAATCACCCCCTTTAGGCCACCGTGCCAGGGGTTCTTGACCGAGTGGGGGGTGGCAGGAGTACATTTTTCGAAAGCACTAATTGCCCTTTACAATATGATGTAGATTTCATTGTGCTGGCTCCCGACAGGTGAATATTGGAGGAATCGATCGCTAAGAATCCATTTTTATCGCACCTTTAACCGACTTGGCGCTGGCAGGAGGGCCACTCCTTGATCGTCTATGTCTAAGGTTTCATCTCTAGCAACTTTTATCCTGCTGGCGTAACACCTGACAAAAAGTGCAGTGGGATCTTGGACTAGCAGTACCGCTGCTTCACCGCACACCAGTACTGCGGAGAATCAAAAGCCAGTACCGATGCATAGTATTGGGACTCTGGCAATCTGCACTGGGCCAGAACTGGGCCAGTCATGTATTTCTACTTGGGATTTATTTTATTTGCGTATGTCAGAATGTTGGTATTGATTTCAGAATTAAATAAAAAAATGCAGACTTCACAAAAATTCGCTTCTTACAAATTAATTTTTTTTGCAACGACCCTAATCTTTAGAAAAGTAAAAGATTTATTATGTTTTTGACACTTTGGGATAGTTTACTTTCAAGTATTAGGCACCTTTAAACTTCGTTTAAAAATCGAAAAGAATTATGCAAATTGTTTTCCTTAAATAACCCAAAATGTACGATAGTCAAACCAAAACAAAAAATTTTTTTTAACCACCCTAATGACTACTTATAGGTATATTTTATTCGTTATGCGCATTTTCTCATTTAATTTTCAGTGACTCAGTCTTGTAGCGAAGATGGAATGGAATTCACTTTGAAGACACCAGAAGGTTTTATTGGAAGAATTTACACATATGGATATTACGACCGCTGTTTTTTCCGCGGTAACGGTGCAACAATAAATGTCTTACGCATCAGCGGAGCTCAAGGATACCCGGATTGTGGAACACAACGAGTGAGAAAATTCAAATTTCAAATGAAAATGCAACACACATAGTTTAAACTGAAAAGACAACTGCAGAATTATTTCGATTCATATTTATTAAAAGCGCTAATGTTTAATTTCAGTATGGCGATACGATGACAAATATCGTAGTAGTACAATTTTCGGACTACGTGCAAACCGCAAGAGACAAAAGATTTAATCTTACGTGCCTGTTCCGAGGTCCTGATGAAACAGTTGTAACTTCAGGTTACATTGGAGCCGGGTAAGTAGACTTTGTTTTATAATTTTTATTAATTCGTCTTGAAAATGTTTTACATGAAATAGGGTAATTGGTACAATGGTTGGCCTTTCCCTAATGACTGGCAACCCAGTGGGAAAAAAATTTGGCGACGTCTTTGCGACATCGTTACGACAACTTTACGACATCCTATGTCCATGTCGTTAAGATGTCTTTACGATATCGTAAAGACGTCGTACCATCTGACGATGTCTTTTCGACATCGTAAAGATGTCTCAACGACATGGATATAGGATTTCTTGAAGTCGTCGTAAAGATCTCATAACGATGTCGTAAAAACGTCATCAAATTTTGTGCCCACTGGACATATCCTTTATAATCACTTCTTGAAATCTCGGATTGTTTAAATTTATTGGATGAAAGTAGGATAGAGACTCGTTTTGAACAATTGACTCTATCTCCCTTGTTGCGTTTGGCAGGGCAGGATCGCGGCCAACACCGTAAAAGCGACAAAGATGGTAATAAAGCACTCTTAGAGCCGCATTATGTCTGTAGAGATTAGTGATAGGCACTGCTCGGCCTGACTGTGGTAATACCTGACCAGACCGGTAATGTGCGGTCATGTTGGTAAAAGTTGGTAGAACGCGGTCAGACCCAAATGTCTCCACCAGGAAAGTTTTTTTTTATAGACAAAAATGGTTTAGTTGTTAGGACATACCCTATGCTAAACTTGTACAAAAACTTTTTCGGTTCTTAATGTTCCAGTTATTCTCAAATTTATGAAAATGCGAAAAAGATCAGTATAGCAGACGACACTTTTGACAGTTTCGCGCGAGATTCGAGAAGAATTTGAAAATGACTCTTTACTAATTTACAAATTACATTGACAATCAGGTGCACTTACTAAGTAATATTATAAAAATAATAATTAGTAGTATGATTGTTACACAACAAAACCACCAATTGTTAAAACAATGGTGGCTTCGGTTTTTCCGTTGTCCCCCCAAGGAATGACAGCTCTCAGTCCTTTCTCCTTCGTTAGAATCTAGTTTGAATATTGGCGCGCTGCGCTCCCCTCCCTCTGTTAGTATTAAGTTACGCCACGCGTTGCGTGACGAGCGGGCCCCGGGACGAGGTTCAGTCCCGTGGTCAGTGCGTCAGTTGTTAAACGACCGGTGCCTGGCGAGCATCTCGCTCCGCTTTCGGCACCGGCCCCAGGGATCCAGTTCTAATCGGTCGGTGCGCGATTTCTCGTGTTCTTTTTTTCGAGAAATAAAAAGTAATTTTTTCGAGTGTTAGTTTGTTGTTTTCTCTCCCCTGAGTGGGAAACCTCCCCTCCAATGGCGGGCTGATACTGGTGTACCGACCTCCCCCCGAATCCGTCGAACGAGAATCCATCGGCTCTCCGTAGGGAAACCGGATCTCCCGATATGGCATCACCGTCCTCGAATGGGCTCACCCCGGAAATTGATGGTAAGTATCTTCGTTAGTCAGTGGCCCCTCTCCCCCCTCCCTCTCGGTTCACTATTTCCCTTTATGTTTGCTCACCCATTCGGTCGCGTGAAATTTAGTCAGATAAACCTTACCCTCACGATCCTCGACGTAGGATCGGAGTTCATTTGATTTGCATTTCTAACTTCGTTACCCTTTCTCTCGATCCTCACCGTAGGATCGGAGAACGATCCCGTTTAGTTCAACCTGATCTCTTCTCTCGATTCTCGCCGTAGAATCGGAGAACGATCAGGTTTAATTGAACCTGATCCCTTCTCACGATCCTCATCGTAGGATCGGAGAATAATGGGAGTTGGATAAACTCAAGCCCACTCACGATCCTCGACGTAGGATCGGAGTTCAATTAATTTTCACATTTAATGTCGTTACCCTTTCTATCGATCCTCACCGTAGGATCGGAGACTGATCAAAACTTTAATTAAACCGAATCTTTCTCACGATCCTCATCGCAGGATCGGAGAATAACGGGATTAAGATAAATTCAAACCGACTCACGATCCTCACCGTAGGTACGGAGTTCGTTTGAATTTCACATTTGGCGTCGTTACCCTTTCTTATGATCCTCACCGTAGGATCGGAGAACGGTTGAATTAAATTAAACCTGGCGCTTTCTCGCGATCTACACACGGGCATTAATTGAATTGTCGGGTTAACCTCGTGATTCCATCTCACGATACTCTGCGTAGGATCGGAGAACGACTAAATTTAATTCAACTTCGTCCCTTCTCACGATCCTCACCGTAGGATCGGAGACGATTAATTAAAGTAAACTAAGACCTTTCTCACGATCCTCATCGTAGGATCGGAGATTAATTGAACGAACCGTTTAACCTCGTGATCCCCCCCCCCCTCATGATCCTCGTGGTAGGATCGTAGGACCTCGTTTAACCTCTTCCCTCGCGGTCTCTGTCTCCCCTAAGAATAGAAACCCTTCTTTCTACGCCCTTATTCGTCAGGATACCAGAATCAGTTAAGTCGCCATTTTTTCTTCCTGTGATTTTACGGTCCTGGACCGTTTCTCTACCACTCCATCCCACCTTCGATGAACCCATTCCCGCGATCCTCCCTGTAGGATCGGGGCACCGACTGACGAGGCTCAAAAAAACCTCTCCCCCTCACTATTCTCCCTGTAGGATCGGAGGTCTGCTTGTCCTTTCGGCTCTCGCCGCGAGATCTATTCTCACGATCCTCTCCGTAGGATCGGAGACCGCTATGGATACGGTCAACTTGGCCCCCTCCCTCGCGATCCTCACCGTAGGATGGGAGGCCCTAATTTTGACGGCACTAGCCCTTCGCCGGCGACACTACCTCTCCCCTTTGCTGAGACCGACCACGAACGCTCCTCTCGCTCCTCTACGTAGGATCGGAGGACAAGGCGACTCCAGCAGTCTGAACGCTCCTCGCGATCCTCCCCATAGGATCGGAGGCCGCCACCCCCCGCGGTCCTGACACCATATCAGCGACGACCTCCTTCTTTTGTTGGGTAAACTTAATGAGGTACCTCATTATTATTTTTTACCTTATCATGCTAAGTTATTTTGTATAACATTTTGATAAATATGCCACTTAAACATTAAGTTAATTACTGTGTATCGTATAGGTTATATTCCCTAAATGAAAACACTATTTTTTTGTTGTCTTCAAATAAAATTAAATTGATTTATAATTATTATGAATTTATATTTATGAGTAATTTTTGTAAATAATTTATTATTTGTTTTCAATTATATTGGAGGGAATTCAATAAGGCAATAATTATAATTAAAAATGGGAACAATGAAAGTGAAATAAAATTAAATTATTTGAATGGGGTTTCAAGCAAAAGAATTGCTTGAAACATTTTTTAACGTTATTTTTCTTGGGAATTACGAACATTTTTGTAACAACTCTCACATTTAGACTTTTTTTATATATTTTTTTCTTCTACATATGAAGAGAAATAAAGAAAGCTTGCATGTTATTAAGAAATTTCATTTGACACAATCAGTTTCAAAAGAATATTAATTAATGGAGACAGGAATTTCTCGACTAATTCAGTACCACTGCATGAACAAAAAACTTAATGAATTTTTGATTTTTTGGAGAAAAATTCGTGTAAGTTTGAGAGCTGTTACCAAAATTTTCGTAATTCCCAAGAAAAATGATATTAAAAAAAGTTTAAAACAATTCTTTCTCTTCAAATCCCATTCAAATAATACAATTTTATTTCAGTTTAAATGTTCCTATTTTGAATTATAATAACTGCCTTATTGCATTTCTTCACATACAAATAATAACAAATAATAAATTATTTACACAAATTACTCATAAATATAAATTCATAATAACTGGATATCAATTTTAATTTATTTGAAGACAAAAAACAGTATTTTCATTTAGGGAATATAACCTATACGATACACAATTCTTAACTGAATGTTTAAGTGTCATATTCATTGAAATGTTGTTAAAATAACTCAGCACACCAATAACTATTATTTTTAAAATATTACTTAGTATATGCAACAGATTTTCAATGTAATTTGTAAGTTTGTGAAGTGTCAATTTCAAATTATCCTCGAAAGTCGCGTGAAACTGTCAAAAGTGTCGTCTGCTATGCTCAGGTTTTGGAGTTTTTATTGCTTTGAGAATAACTGGATCATTTAGAACCGAAAAAATTTTTCTACAAGTTTAGCATAGGGTATATCCTAACAAGTAAACCCCTTTTCTCTACAAACAAAATTTTTTTGGTGGAAATATTTGGGCCTGACTGCGTTTTACCAACATTTACCGGCGTCTTCCGGGGCCGTTCGGCTTCCTCCGCCCAGCAGCCGAGGAGCCTCGACCCCTTAGCACACCGGGCTCGCCAGATGGTCCCAACGAAGGTGGTAAGAGAGGGGATCATGAACTGACAAATATTGGCTCTTTTGCTCTCGCGTTGGACATCCCTGCCTTAAGGTTACGAACCAGGGATAATTTCACACCTCCGAGAGCACCTATCACAAGGACAATTACTCTTACCGAATATTTTGGGTACAGTCGTTTCAGCTCTCTTTTAAGGTCTTGATACCTCTCCTCTTTTTCTTTCTCCTTTGCAGTGATGTTGTATTCGGACGGAGCCGAGAATTCGATCACGAATATAGTTCGTTTCTCGAACTCTTGGAGAACAATGTCAGGCCTCGAGTGCGCAACGGAGACTGCTGC
>CAKNXH010061244.1:254186-266834 GCA_932178445.1 Andricus quercusramuli
TCCTTGGCATAATCCACACATAGTTCCCGTTAAACCTTGACTCTCTTATTCTCTCTCCCCCCTCTGTCTTCTCTCTCTCCATGCCATTTTGCTTAACCAAGTCATAAACCTTCCTTCCTTCCTCGTGCATCCCTCTTTATTCATCCATCTGCAGTCCATTCATTCTAAAATACCTTTCCCTCTCAGCCTCCATCTTCCCACCCCCTCTCCTGTTCTCCTTCTCCCACCAACACTCCCTAATCAGCCTACTTCCCCCGTCTTCCAAAAATTTCTCCTCATATTTACACGCGCTGCTCCCTGCTAGAATCCCTACACTCGTTCTCGCCGTCTCCCTCCTGACAATATACTTAGGCATGTTTCTTGCCAACCCCAGGTTCCATTTTTAATACCTCTCCTGAGTTCTATTTACCTCTTCACTTTCCTTCCACCCCCACACCTCCACTCCATACAATAGCACACTCATCACTAGCGAATCAAACAGCTTCATTCTCCGTCCAAAATCATCTGCGAATAGCTTCTTTCCCAAACCCAACTCCTGCCTCATCACCACATTTGCTCTCCTCACTCTCTCTTTTATGTGACCATCCACTCCCCCATTCCTCCGAAACACGAAGCCCAAGTACACAAACTCTTTCACCTCCTGCACCTCCTTTCCCTTCCACTTCCACTCTCCTCCCTTATCCCTTCCCCCTCCTTTTCTGAACACCATAACCTTGGACTTTTCCGCATTCAACTCTAACCCCTCCTTATCCAGGTATCTTCTCAACCTCCTCATCATCTCCTTTAAGGCTTCCTAGATATTTGCCAGTAACACTATGGCATCTGCATACGCTAGTGACCAAATTCTAACCCCTCCTATCCTGACTTCTCCTACCACCCCAGCCTCCAGCTTACTTTCCATATCCGCAATTAAAATCGCAAACAGCGTTGGGCGCAGAGGACACCCCTGGCTTCACCCCCTATCCATCCAGAATCCCTCCGAAATCCCCTCCCCTCCTCTTACCTTGTCTTTGTTCTCTTCATATATCTCCTTTACCCTCTCAATTAGGCCTTTTTCTACTCCCCTATCCTCCATCGCCTCCCACAACCTCCCCCTATCCACCGACGGAAACGCGCCTTTGAGATCCACAAAAAACGCGTACACTTTCTTCCCCTTCTTCGCTAATTCTCTATCCACCACGTGCTGCAGAACGTAGATATTGTCGATAGTACTTCTACCCGCCCTAAATCCCGCCTGCGTCTCCGGCAATATTCCTTTCCCCGCGACATCCTTCCGCAGTCTCTCTGCCACCACCATCGCGTATACTTTATACGCCGTATTCATTAGCGTGATCCCTCTATAATTTTCCTGCCTATCTCTATCTCCTTTCTTATACAGTGGCACTATTAACCCTTCTCTCCACCCTTCTGGGAATCCCTCGCCCCTCCATACTTTCTTCACTACCTCCTTCAGCCTCTCCCTAACCTCTTGTGTACTAAATAGCCATGCTTCCTTCTCTACCCCATCCAGCCCTGCTGCTTCTGACCTTTTCAACTTCCTTATCTGCTTCTCTATCTCTTCGTCATTCAACTCCTCCATCTCTGCCTCCCTCGTTCTTCTACTTCCCCCGTCCGTCTTCCATGAATCTGAGCCCTGGAATGATTCTTTAAAAAATTCCCTCCATTCCTCACTTCCTATCTTCTCGCTGCTAGCCACCCTCCGCTTCCTAAACCTATTTATTATCTTCCAGACGTCCCCCTCTGTCTTAACATTTGCTAACTCCTCTTTCAGCTCTTTCTCCTCTTCCTGTTTTTTCTTCTTACACATCACTCTGAACCCCTTCCTCATTTCTACGTACTCCTCCCTCCTCGTATTACCCTCTTTCCACTTCTTGTACTTCCTCTTCACCTTCCTTTTCATCTTTTTACATTCCCTACCCCACCACGGCTCCACCATTCCTTTCCTCTTCTTTCTAAATACCTTTTTTTGCACACACCCTTTCACCTTCTCTTTCAGATCCTCTCATATCTCTTCCACCGACTCCCCTACGAAGCGTACCTTTCCTAGCTCCTCTTGATACTTCTCCACCGCCTCCCTCGTCGAGGTCACCCTCTCCCCTATCGACTCTTCTTCCCCGCCTTGTCTTCCGCCACCCTCACCTCTTATCCATAGACTCAATGGCTGATGGTCTGATTCCACCCTCCCCTTTACTGCGAATTTTTCCGTCTCCTCCCATCCTTGCATATTAATAACCACATAATCTATCACCGATACCCCCACTTTACTTACGTATGTGTATTCTCCTTCTTCGTCCCCCGTTGCCATACCATTCGCCACCATCAGAAAACATGAATCCAAGTCTATTTTTTCATATGTCTTACCTACTTCGTTTTCTGTTTGGGAAATTTTTTCGAATATTTTGCAATAAAGAATGTTTTTTAATCACAACAACAGGCACTATCTGAGAAATGTACACTTTATCTAAAACTTGATTAAGTTGAGTTTAACTTGCGATCATATTGTGAATTTGACCGAATGGTTTTCCGTTTTCACTTTAATTTCACCGATCGACAACTGAAGCCTGCGGATTAATTTCGGATAGAATCGGACTACTTCCGGACTTGATGATTTCGACTGGACAGGTTCCGTATTTAATCAGACGATTTTCAGTTTTAACTTTAATTTCACCGAATGACAAATCAAGTCTGCTGATTAATTCCGGATAGAATCGGAATATTTCCAGAGTCGATATTTTTGACCGGACGGATTTCGTATTTAAGCGGACGATTTTCCGGTTTCACTTCAACAAAAAAAAAAAAATGCAGGTACTGAGTTCCGGACTAATTTCGGATCAAATCGAACTCTTTAGGGAGTGGAAGTATACGTTCGGATAAATTTCGGATTAAACCGGACTATTTTCTATTTTTAGTTTAATGAAAATCATTTCAGGTTTTGAATTCCGGAGTTGAAATTTATGGTCCGGACATAACCAGACAAATTTATTACTGTTGGCCAAATACAAGTTTTACCCACCCATGCAGAAAATTATCAGGGAACTTGAAGTTGTATAAGGGAAGTAGAAGTTGAACGTTTTTGTATGGTCAAACGCTAGTCTGGACGAGCTAATCTGGCGCTAGTTAGACTGTTTTCTGAAAATCTATTTTAGCTTGTTGACGTTAAGAATTAAGTATAGGCTAGAGAAATAATGATGAAAGGCACAATTTACGTGCCTTGTAAATAATATTCATTTCTCTTCTTGAAAAAAAGTTGAAAAAAGGGATTACTAGATAGATAAACCTTATCTCTAACGCCGCTCGCTCTTATCGCCTTGCCTTCCTCGCTTCGCCTCGCCTCGCACGCATGTCCCTTCTCTCTCACTTTACCTCGCATTGCCAAACTCTGCCTCCGCCGCTAATAACTAATCCTTATCTAACTATTTACAATATTTACAACCTTCTTCTATCTACTTCCTCTCTTATTTACAAGCTTTCCTTCTCCGTTCCTCTTCCTCCTTCCTTCTCTTTTTCTCCATCTTACCCAACACTCCCTTCACCCATGCTACTGCCCTTTTGTCCCCCCTTTCATGCATCAATACCTCCATGCTTATCCCACTCCTTTCCACCTCTACGCACTCCTCCAACCAGTGCTCCACTCTTGCATCCTCCTTCCCACATAGCTCACACATCCTCTTTTCCCTAGAGAGCCAGAACCTATTACCACCCTCCATGCACCCACATCTCATCCTCGCTATAAGCTCCTGACTTCCATTCTTTCCTTTCTTACACAAATATTGCGCTCTCGCCCTTGGCATAATCCACACATAGTTCCCGTTAAACCTTGACTCTCTTATTCCCTCTTCCCCTGCTGTCTTCTCTCTCTCCATGCCGTGTTTCTTAACCAACTCATACACCTTCCTTCCTTCCTCGTTCAACCTTCTCACTTCCTCCATCTGCAGACCATTCGTTCTAAAATACCTTTCGCTTTCAACCTCCATCTTCCCACCCCCTCTCATGTTCTCCTTCTCCCACCAACACTGCAACAATGCAATAAAGCGCATTTTATAAAGCAAACCTGTTTTTTTTATAGTGTAAGTAGACATATAAAGTTTAATTTTACATGGTTTTGAAAATCATACGCGGTAGGTGACGCCTCCCACTGTCAATACGCTGGGTCAACCGAATTCTGGCGTTTGCCATGACTCTTTCCAGCATAGTGACGGGTATGTTGGCCGCTTCTTTCCGAATGTTGCCCAGTGGGCACAAAATTTGGCGACGTATTTACGACATCGTCGTGACATCGTTACTACAGCTTCACGACAACTTTACGAACTCATATGTCCATGTCGTTAAGATGTCCTTACGAATTCGTAAAGACGTCGTACGGCCTGACGATGTCCTAAAGATCTCGTAATGATGTCCTAAAGACGTCGTCGTGCCCACTGGGTGGCCTTCAGGTCTTCTAGGATCCTGGGGCGGTTGGCGTAGACGCTGGATTTCAATGTACCCCACAACAAAAAATCGCAATGGGCCAAATCGTGAGAGAGCGCTGGCCACTCAAAATCGCCACTCAAGGAGACGAGCCGCCAGAAAAGTGGACTTCTACGGCAAAAGCTCGCTCCTCGCTGTTTCAACGCATGATAACGCTTGACCGAAGAGCGAACAAAACTTTAGGATCCCCTCTCTCGGACAAGACCACTCCCGCCCCACTACGACCGTTAATGCTACAAAGGCGCGAATTCAAAATAAGGAAGGTATGCTGCCACACTCTGTATTTTTTCACAGCGCAATTGTGGTTCATAACAAAAATTTTGTTTAAAAAAAATTTATTAGCGCAAGTATCAGAACAAATTTTTGTTTAGATTCAACGAAACTAATTTCCAAATGTGAAGAAATTAAAGCACTATGTACTAATTCTGGATGCTGGCTCGGAATATCATCTTGAAAATTCTTTTTTGTTGGTTTTCGAGTTCCATTCGCATGCTTAGAATATCTACAAATAATATTGCGCTTTTCTCACACAGGTGTCATAAAAATATCATTTGCGACGTGGGAGAGAGGCGATTTCATTCGTGTAAATGGCTCCTTTCTTTTCCTTGACGCAAAATATTTGTGACTTGTGCTAATACATTTTGTGAGAATCAAATTGTTGTTGTGCAATAAGATTTTACTGTTACAACAAAATATTTAGATTACAATTGCGCGACAACTTCGTCGTATTAACTTATTTTCTGCACAATTTGGTGCAAGATATTACGAAAAACTACAAAAAAATATTTGAAAGAATGATGTAAATTGAACATTACTACTCGCATGTTAATTTCCAATGATCAGTGCAATTTTCAGTTAAGTTTTAATAACTTATTAATTTTTCACAAAAGAAAAAACTATTAAATAGTTACAAATAATTTTGTTAATGTCATTTTTTATAAACCAGTATCCTTGCTTCGTATTTGAATCGGGGAAATCACTGAAGAAGTGAGGGTGATATGTTTTGTGACCTTCACGCTGCTTTGAAATTCTTTGTCTCTGGTGGATATTAGAATTACTGATTTGAAGTGCATCACGTTCTAGAGAATCTAGAGTTCGCGCAAGATGCTTATGTACGCGTGCGAATAGCGAGCTCCCGTTGGTTCTTTACAACTCTCAATAGTTTCGAAACTATTGATGGTACAATATTTTGTCACAGCCTTTTTTTGTTCATTTTTGTAGAAGGAATTTTTAGGATTATAAGAATATAATAAAGGTTGGTAATGACATACTTCAGACCAAAGAAAGGAGACTCGTTGTTTAATCCTTTATTCCAAATCAGGGATGTCCAACGCGAGAGCAAAAGAGTCAAAATCTGTCAGTTCGTGATCCTCTCTCTTACCACCTTCGTTGGGACCATGTGGCGAGCGCGGTGTGCAGAGAGTCGAGTCTCCTCGGCTGCTGGGCGGACGAAGCCGAACGGCCCCGAAAGACGCCGAAAGCGAACAGCTGCGTTAACATTGCGTGCTCAAGGCGCGAGTATAACGAAACGAGAAGAGGAGAACTCTTGGTAAGGCGCTCGGAGAAGGGGAAGAAACGGGAGGAAAGGAGAAGCGTCAGAACCTCTCGTTGGACATCCCTGTTCCAAATTGTTCCAAATTTTCAGCCGACGTTTCGAAAACTGATGTTTTCCTCATCAGGACAATTTTTGTTGAAATTTTGAAGTATCCTCACATCTTAAGTTTTTCTAACTAGGTTTCTATTTCTCTTCCTTCGTCACTTCATTTTATAGTTAAAATCTTGTTTCCATGTTATTATTGTCCGTTAAAAAGTTGAGTCATCTAAATTTTAAAATTCTTATCTAATAATTTCGTCAATTTCATTGTAAATAAAAACAGAAACATAACGAACGTTATGCTTTGTAAAATTATTTTTTTTTAGAATTTTAAAATTAGATTAGAATTTTAAAATTTAGATGACTAAACCTTTTAACGGACATTAATAACATGGAAACAAGATTTTAACTATAAAATGAAGTGACGAAGGAAGAGAAATAGAAACCTAGTTGGAAAAACTTGAGATGTGAGGATACTTCAAAATTTTAACAAAAATTGTCCTGATGAGGAAAACATCAGTTTTCGAAACGTCGGCTGAAAATTTGGAACAATTTGGAATAAAGGATTAAACAACGAGTCTCCTTTCTTTGGTCTGAAGTATGTCATTACTAACCCTTATTATATTATTATAAATTTATAACACTCAGACAAACAACATCGTTTTAACATCTTCATTAATCTAACTAGGATTATAAGAATTGTTAAACGCCGATTCAAAGACTTCCAAATTAGTGAATTCTTGTGCTTGTATTAGAAATAAATCTCGAGCACCCTCTTTCATGGTATTCTTTGTTTCCACAAGAACGAAATTGTCTGGCCAGTGGTAAAGTTTGTTCATGCTATCCAGAGACTTGATCCAATCTCGTGCGTGAAAAGTTCTAACCTCTCCTTCAAAATCCTCAATGCCCTTGCTTAAGTCAGAGATAAAGTAATAGTTAGGCATAGTTTCTCATATTTCGACGCGTGACTGATTATCCACTAATCGATTAAACAGTTGCAACATTGTTTGCTCTCGACGCTAACCGTCTTAAAGAAGCAAAAACATTATTTGCTCCATGGTTACGATGGAATGTCCGGTCACGCCAATAGATTGGCCTTGAGCATTCGATGGTGCGGAAAGTAGGGGCTGCTGATTAACAAGTCCCCTGGTGTATTTATGTTCAGCTGCTCTGGGTATTGGGGTAGGAATCGGGACACATCGAGAACCCTTCTGGCGTTTTTGCCAGGATACAAGTTACCTTTCGGATTCGGTGTGTTTGGTCCAGATGGCCTCCATCTTCCTCTGCCTCTACCGAAGCCCGAATTTCCTTGAATCCTCGCATTGTCACCTGATTTTGTTCTTCCCCTGTCGCCAGGTCCGTCTCCTAAGTACCTAGTGTGCACAAAATTTGACGACGTCTTCACGACATCGTTACGAGATCTTCATGACGACTTTAAGACATCCTATGTCCATGTCGTTGAGCCGTCTTTACGATGTCGAAAAGACATCTTCAGATCGTACGACTTCTTTACGATATCGTAAAGACATCTCAATGACATGAACATAGGATTCGTAAAGTTTTCGTAAAGATGTCGTAACGATGTCGCAAAGACGTTCCCGAATTTTGTGCCCACTGGGTACTGAAACGAAAAATTCTCAAATTGTTCCAATGAAATGTCTGGATGTTCATCTTTAGCCACTTTTTTTGTTTCTTTAGGTTCAGCAGTGTCAGAATGCGGTTATCTCTGGCATGCGCAGTAGTGATTCCTGTGTATTTGTCGGTCAAGTAACCACAAGTGTCGATATAAAAATACAAAGGAATCACTACTGCGCATGCCAGAGATGTCCGCGTTCTGACACCACTGTTTAGGTTCCGATTACTCGTCACGACACTTTACGCTTCAATCACGTGATACTTTGTGACGCGTCTCCGCTCTCACTTTATAGAGTCGTCGCCATATAGAACAATATCGTGCAACATATTAAGTAATATTTTTTTCTTATTTTCGCGCACTTTTCGGTCGTTAGGCTCACTAGATTCACTTGAAACGCAGCGAATCTCACTTCTTAATTCTTAACACTCAGATTTAAAATCAATTAAGGCTTGAAGAGCCTGATTAATGCACATGGAAAGGTCTGTTTAGTAATGAGAGAAGCACTTTGGTTTGATAGGATTTTATTCAGGAAGCTCATACAAATATAAAGTACAGATAATAAAGAAGTACTCCCAACTGAAAGAAAGCACAAATAGTGCTAGCTCAGTGCACGTTCCTCTCGATCAACGCTCTAACGCTCAACGCTTCATGTTTTATACACGCTTCGCCCGTTCTCTCTCGACTGACTCACGCATCTCTTCGTTCGTAATTTTTCCTCTCTCTTACGCTATTTCAATATTTTGCGATAGTACATATTATAATCAACTTTGCAAAACGCTAAAATCTCATAGAAATTGCTAGTGAAATATGTGGTCATGGCATTCTGATCGCGAACCTTCACTGACTTCTAATGCTGAGCCTAAAAACGCATCCAATTCTTCAACAAGGACTCGAGTCTTTAGACCAAAGTTCCTTCAGTGATCTTCTTTAATTTTAGAGCATTTTCAAAAGCACTTTGGATCTAAGGCAAACCTTTGGTTTAGTCTAAAAAGTGAGCACAACATTTGACGACGTTTTTACGACATCGTGACGACATCTTTACGACGACTTTAAGACATCCTATGTCCATGTCGTTACAATGTCTTTACGATGACCAAAAAACATCGTCAGATCGTACGACGTCTTTACGATATCGTAAATACATCTCAATGACATGGACAGAGGATATCGTAAAGTTTTCGTGAAGATATCGTATCGGCGACGTACAGACATCGCCAAATTTTGGGCCCACTGGGTGACTAGCAATAAGCAAGAATCGACATACGTTAAAATAAGAAGCCTCTGATATAATCTTTAAACAAATTAAATTAAAATTGTTTAAATTGTTTGTAAGTGTTCGCCAATAAAAGAATTATTATTCATAATAATATAATATATATATGTTGTTTATGACATACTTCAGGCCAAAGAAAGGACATTCGTTTTTAGATCCTTTATTCCATATTTACAGCTGCCAGCGTTTCGAAAACAGATGTTTTCTTCATCAGGACAATTAAAAATTTTTCGTTAAATTTCGAAGTTTCCTCAACATCTTAAGTTTTTCCTATAGGTTTCTATTTCTCTTCTTAATCACTTCAAACATTTCGTTTTATAGTTAAATTCTTGTTTCAATATTATTAATGTTGTTAAATTGTTTTTAGTTTTCTAAATTTAAGATTGTAAAAATAATAATTTTGTCAATTTTGTTGTATATAAATCGGAAACATAACAACCGTTATGCTCCATTTTTACAAAGAGAAATTGAATGAAAAAAAGAGAGTTATTATTCTAACATAAATTAGCAACAAGTTGAGAAATTCCAAGTTCGTAGAAATAATGTTCAGAAGTCATTGAGTGATATGATGAAATAAGGAAACCAATACTTGACAATTCAAAACATGAACCTTAGATCCAGATAGAAATAAAATACAAAAGAACAAGTCGAAATTCGTTAAAAGTGAAGAATCATATAAAACAGTGAACCAAAGTCAAACTCACAACACGAGGCATGTATAGCGTGCGGGAAGTCACCAATTCAAGCTGTTGCGCTTTCGCATTTCGTTCTGGAAATATACAATAGCATACTTTATCGCATAGTGAATGACGCGGACCTATTTGCACAGCAAAATGAGCCTCACCCACTCTGACATCCATCAGCATCCCTAGGCAGGCTGCCATGAAGAAGCGACAGCCAGATTTGGGTAGACAGAGGTCCCTCTGAGGTCATCAGTTATATGCACAAATTCAGCACACTGTCTTGCTCCGTTATGAAATGTATATATATATATATATATATATATATATATATATATATAATTAAAAAAAAGTTAAACAAACACCGCAGGGTACCACTAAGAGCAACTGCCATCTGGAAAAAATGTCAATGGCCCCCAGTAGAACCGCGGTAAAATACACCTATGGCCACGTCTCACATCCGTGAGATGGGTGGTCACAGGGCACGACGAAATCACAACGACAGGCCGGCGAAACCCTCGTGTGTCTTGAGGACACGAAGCAACCCAAGGATGACAGCTTTCTGCATCCATCTCGCAAGAGCCTTGGCATATGTTTGGCACGCGGGTATGGCTTTAAGGTTACGAACCAGCGATAATTTCATACCTCCGAGAGCACCTATCACAAGGACAATTACTCGTACCGAATATTTTGGGTACAGTCGACGCAGCTCTCTTTTAAGGTCTTGATATCTCTCCTCTTTTTCTTTCTCCTTTGCAGTGATGTTGTATTCGGATGGAGCCGAGAATTCGATCACGAATATAGTTCGTTTCTCGAAGTCTTGGAGAACAATGTCAGGCCTCGAGTGCGCAACGGAGACTGCTGCCCGAAAATCGTAGTTCCAGAAAATCTGGCACTTCTCGTTTCGGACAATTGACTCTATATCCCTTGGAGCGTTCGGCAGGGCAGGGTCGCGACCAACACCGTAAGAGCGACAAAGGTGGTAATAAAGTACTCTTAGGGCCGCATTATGTCTATAGATATACGTTGTTCCTGCGTGGGTCGGACACCCCGATAGTATATGTTCTAGGTACTCAGCGTGTGCATGACACGCTCTGCACCTATCACTGGGAACTTCTTGACATAAAATGCGGGCGCGGTATGCTAAGGTGGAGATTACACCGTCCTGGCATGCTAAAATAAAGCCCTCTGTACCTGAATTGAGCCCTGATGATTTGAGGAAAGCAAAAGTTTGCTCCTTCGACAAGGACTGTTTTTCTACATTTCTGTGAAAGTTTCCGTGCATTTGCTTGTCGAGTAGCTCTTGGTGAAATTTTCCAACCTCTGCTTTCTTTACTTCGGCTTTTAGACGTGAAGCATCTAGATGGAGTAATGCACTTTCCTCACTTCTGATGTTAAAATTCAGGCCAAGGGTCTCGGCAGCTTGCTCCGCGGCTTTGTAAAGGAACGCCCCTTCGCCAATCATCTCGTGGTTTCTGACCATCTGTAGGAGAGGATCTCTGCCATTCGCAACGATGTAAGCTGTACTCAAAACAATTCGGTTATGAAGACACTGGAGATTCAGAAGTCCGCGTCCGCCTTGCTGGCGTGAAATGTATAATCGCGGAACTGACGAATTGATATGCAAGCTTTTATGCATATGCATGATCTTACGCGTGGTGACATCAAGGGCCTTAAGCTCGTTCTTCGTCCATTGAACCACCCCAAACGAGTAGAGTAGAACCGGGACGGCAAGCATGTTAGTCGCAGATACCTTGTTCAACGCCGACAGATTGGAAGACCAAATCTGTCGAAGAAGATGCTTGTATCTGCTTCGGAGAGACTCCTTCACTGATGTTACGTCCTGAATGCGGCTTTGAGGCACGCCCAGGTATGTATAGGTCTCTCCAGTGTTAAGATGTCTAATAACACTTATATCCACAAGCTCAGGGTCCTTGGGAACGCCAGTAATCTTTCCTTTCTTCAAATGAATTTTGGCACACTTGTCCAAACCAAAGTCCATCCCAATCTCTCCTGTGTAGTTCTTGACGATATTTAAAGCAGTTTGAAGTTTGCTTTTACCAGCGGCATAGATCTTCAGGTCATCCATATAGAATACATGAGTGACCTTATGCTCACGCTGATTAGTGTCGCCACAGAGGTATCCAGGAGAATTTCGTAGTGCAAGAGATAGAGGCAAAAGTGTGATGCAAAAAAGCAAAGGGCTCATACTATCCCCTTGAAAGACGCCCCTCTGGAAGGTGACGTTGTTCGTCGTCAGACGATAATTCCTAGATGAGATGGTAAATCTAGTTTTCCAAAGAGGCATCAATCTCTCTATGCATCTCACTATGTGTGGATGTACCTTCAAGCTTTCCAACAGACAGATGATAAGTCTATGAGAGGTTGAATCAAAAGCTTTCCGGTAGTCAATCCAGGCCATTGACAGGACGCGCTGATGGACTGTAGCGTCTTTACAGACACACCTGTCAATCAGCAGGTTCTCTCGACAGCCTGCTACACCTTTTTTCGAGCCACGTTGTTCGTACATCTCTCGCCATACAGGCTCAATTCGTCGAACAATCCTGTTGTTTAGGATAGCTGTAAAAATCTTATACAGTGTGTTCAAACAAGTTATTGGCCTGTAATTCTCTGGTTTGGACAAGTCGCCTTTTTTCGGTAGGAGTATAGTGCGTCCTAATACTAGCCACTGCGGAATGGGCATCTCCGACTTTAAATATGAGGTGAATATGCGGGACAAATGTTGGTGTGTAGAAGTAAACTTCTTCCACCAAAAGTTCTTGATACAATCTGGTCCAGCACCGAAAAAGTTCTTCGTGCCTCTAAGTGCTTTTTTCACCTCTTCGGCAGTGACTGATGGGCACTCCTCCTCAGATTTTATGAGGCTGTCGCAAAACTCCTTGAAGCGAATGATATTGTCAGTATCTTCCTTCAACTCTAGTGTTTTCGGGATCTTGTACACCTCTCTCCAAAAAGTCTCTACCTCCTTGGGCTTGGG